>JAPKLY010000335.1:278927-315576 GCA_026898435.1 Prunella vulgaris | reverse complement strand
TCACACACACTAACAAACATACATTTGTACTTTCTCTCTCACACACATACTCGCTCTAATGGTTCGTTCACACCATACTTTTCACGAAATTAACCAAATTTAATGCATAATGCACAAGGATGAAAGCCAAAATTTAGGATTTTTTATACCCCCATATCGATATATTCTGAAACTATTTTTTTTAAATATCAATAAAATATCGGTAAAGTTCGAAATATATCGATATCGATGTCGATGAATTATAGTTCAAATTTTACAAAATATTGAAAAATATCATGGAAATATCGTAAAAATCGGTAAAATATTGATTTATTTTTTTATTTTTTAAGTTTAGGGTTGAGTCACTCAATTTTTAATGTTTTAACTTTATTTTTTGAGTTAAATCGGTTGACAACTTTATATTTAAGCTTTGTAGGACATCATTTTGGTATTCATTGTCAAATATTCAATATTTATGAATAATTGTTGTATCATTTTATATTTCTTATGTGTATTTTACAGTGTTCTAAAAGTCGGCCAAGTCGGCCGACCCGTTATACCTCAAATAGGTCAAAAAAACGTCTGGGCCCTAGACGCCGACTAGTCGGGTCTAGGCGCCCAAGTCGCCGACTAGGCGCTGAGAATTTTTTTTTTTAATCGTAAAATCCAAAAATTCAAGCCATAAATTGAAAATCAAAATAAGATATACAATTATCATTAAATTAAAAATAATTTGATTTTGAACCTCCAAAATTTTGTTTCTAATTAATTCAATGAGTAACAAAATTATAATTGAACCCAAATAATTCATCAATTTAATTCATGAGCCCAAACTAATTTTTTTAATAAAATATAAATACAAATAATAATTTTATAATTAAGCTCAATAAATTTAATTTTGTATAAATAATTGCATGAAATCTTACAAAATAGACAATTAAAGTAAATTAATTTAGGCATATATATCACTAATTTATTAAATTATTTATTTTATTACCGTTTAGGTGTTTCCGACTAGTCTCCGACTAATCCCCGACTAGTCGCTCTAGTCGCTAGACCCTAGTGGTCCGACCAACTAGCGACTTTTAGAACACTGATATTTAATTATTTTATTGATATGTTTGTCGTAAAATTCTCATTTTGTTGAGATTTTCAGTTAAATTTATGTATTAAGACTAATAATAACATTATCTAAAATTTCATGTTAAATTTCCATTATTTTAACAAAATTTTCGTAAATTTTTTATTTTTTACCGATATCGAATCTATATTTCCACCGATATATCCATAAATTTAAAGTATCGATATTTCCATGATACCGATATTTTCATCCTTGATAATGCATACTCATTTATTGGAAAATTTGCATTTTTCCACGGGATTTATTAAAATCTCTTTACTTTTTTTACTTAAAATGTCTGAATAATTATTACTACCTCTAATCCAACTTCAAAATCTTTAATTTCAACTTCAATTTGTGGCAAATATTCTCAGTCCAAACACTCTAATTTCTGTTGTAATCTTGAGAGGAAAGCGTAAAGTAAAAGACACGGGGTTTGATGACCCAGTTCGTCACGGAGTGACTACGTCTGGGGGCGACCAAGCCAGGAGATTATGCTAATATGAACTGCCGTTTACAATGATATGAATTGTAGAGTACATAGGAATGATAAGTATAAATAGAATACTAACCCTAAGTCTTGTGGGCCTAAAGCCCACTGGACTATAATATTTTATTATGTCCATATAATATATATAATATATTAGGAATATATTATAACAATTTCAAGTAAAAAAGAGTTAATAAAAACATCGAATGCGGGGAAAAAAAAAAAAACGTGAACAGCAAACAAAATTAAGCCAAAAAAATGCAGCCTATGTTCTTCACTCGTTCTTCATTGTTATTGATCCAAATCAACATGTCATCCCAAAAACATTCTAGCATCATATTTTCAATGACCATTAAATATTAGTTAAAAAAATGATGATATTTATAAATTAGTTCAATAAATTTGCACAGGTACGTAATTTTTTATTTTCCCTATTTTCAAACAACTTGAATTCAAATAATTAAATCAAAAAAGCTGAATAAAATTGTGAACAAAAGGAAGAAGAAAATTTTTGGGCTCCTAATATTAATTGTCTTGTTTTCGCAAAAGAAATTTGTTTTACGAAAGAGATTTGTAGAGATCTAATTATATTTTGTATTTTATATTTGCAGAAAATTGTGAAATTATTTCATTTATATACTCCCATTGTCCCAATTTATTTTTCATAGGGGACATATGACACACAGTTTGGAAAAAAAAAAGAATATGCATGTGAGTGTAAAATTAAATAGTAAGAGTAGGTCTTTTGTGCACTAAGTGCACCGTGCAATTCAAGTGCGTTTTTAAAAAACTATACAAAAAACTATTGAAAAGTTACACATGTTAATACTGAAAAGGGTATTTTTAAAAATTCACTTTTCAATAATAATACATGTGACTTTTTAAATATGCACTTATATTTTATGGTGCACTTGATAGATATAAGATTAATACAAATAATAAAATATAAAATATGTACTTTATTGATTTTGTGAGTATGAATTATTTTTTTTCAAAGTGCGCAAGAGAGTTGAGACATCCCAAAATGAAAAGTGTAAAAATTATTTTGAGAAGGCCTGGGAGAGTAGTTTCTTAATATTCCCCCTCACTTGTGAATTGAGTTGTCATGTGAACTTGTCACCTCCTCCATGTAGATGATTATTGAGAAGATTTATCGGGTGTATAATTATAAAATGGTTCTCAAAATTGACAAACAACTTGTAAGTCAGCTTGTAAGAATACCATGAACCAATACGTAAGTCACCCTAAATTGATGTAAATTGGGGTTTAACGCATAGTGGTGACATGAACATGAGTTAGATAATCTAATATCATGACAAATTTTCATCTCATCCAAAATTTTAAAATTAACTAATCCATTTGTACATGTATAATCTCGAAATAATTATAAGATGTCGTCTACCCTAAACGCAAAACATTTTCTTTAAAGATTGATAATGTATTTTTGAGTACTATGCACTACAAAAAAAACGGGTTTTAGAGACCGCTTTTTAGCGACCGCCATTAAAGCGGTCGCAAATATTCATTTTAGCGACCGTATTTGCGACCGCCGAGGTGCTTTGGTAAATTTTGGAATATTTGCGACCGCCAAGCGGTCGCTAAATCATTTAAAAAAATTCCGACCGCCACATGCGGTCGCAAAAGTATTAGTAAAATACATTGCGACCGCATAGTAGCGGTCGCAATAAGAAATGTGGTCGCTAAATTTTAAACCCGTAACTGGTAACCCGGAAAAGAAGAACCGGTTTGTTTTTTTTAATTAGCGACCGCGTATGCGGTCGCTAAAGTAGTATCCGGTTAGGGTAGTTGGCTCCATTTAATTATATAATTTTGTGACCGCTTAAGGCGGTCGCTATACATAATATGGCGGTCGCTAAAACACGATTATGGAACAGAATCAGCTTCTCTTTCCTTCAGTTTTTTCGGTGAAAAAACCCGACTCACACCTCAAAAAATTTCTCAAATTCAAACGAGCATTGCTTCAACGTGTTCGTGGCAATTGTGGAAGTCTACTACTATATTGTGCTCGTTGCTTCTAATTCACCGTACGTTTTTACAATTTTACCGTTTAATTTTAAATTTTGTGTATTATATGTTTTATAAGTGTTCTTCATGTGACACATTAAATTTTAGAATTTATAATGTGAATAATTATTGTAATTGATTAAAGTTGATTTTTTGTTTTAAAAAATTAGATATGTTTGTTTATAGTCGAAACTCTGCCGAATTTTTAATAATTTATATGTGATTCATTTTTAATTTGTATCAGATGGAACTCCCTGATCGTCGTTGGATGTATGAAATGCCTCGTTTGATACAAGGAAATATGAATTATGAATTTTGCCTGAAACTTGATGAGTTTATTAAGCTTGCCTATAGTAAACCAAATTGCATGGATAGTTGTGGTCGGATTAGATGTCCTTGTTCAGGCAGAAAGTGCAGTAACAAAAGATTTTTGAGCATAGATGAGGTTAAAACTCATCTTGTGAGGTTCGGTTTTGCTCCATTTTATTATAATTGGACAAGACATGGCGAAGACAGGTGGAATTATAATTTAGAAATAGTGATTGCCTTCTATGATCAGTTGAGTAGTTGTGGAGGTGAGAGATTTGAGATTGGTAGTTCGAGCTGCGACCCGTCTACACCATTCGATGAGCTAGATGAATTCCAATGGTATCATACGATGATTGATGAGTCTGGTCTGGGTGTTCACCACACAGCCATGGAGGAGGAACCAAATCCACGTTCAAAGAAATTTTTCGAGATGCTCAAATCTGTCGATCAAAAATTGTTTCCTGGTTGTGATAATGAGACTCAGTTGTCATTCAACGCTCAGATGTTGTCCATCAAAACTGAAGGCAAAGTGAGTCAGAAAGTCTTCAATCAATTCGCCAAGTTGTTTAAACGGGCCCTACCCAAAGAGAACACAGCGCCAGAAAATTTCTATCAAAGTAAGAGGATGTTGAAGGATATGAGTTTACCGTTTGAGAAGATTGATTGTTGTACCAATGGTTGCATGCTGTTTTGGGGCGACGGCGAGAGCATTAATCAGTGCAGGATGTGCCGGCACCCTAGGTTCAAACCCTCTGATCGTAGGAAGAAGACAGCTTTCAAGTCAATAGGGGTAAGATACTAGGGTTGGGAGCTTACAGTAATATTGCCCGTCAGACGCACCGCCCGAGATCATCATCATATTCTGTATCCTCTCATCCTGACGTCAATCTCCAGCAGGAAGTGGCCGAGTTGAAGGACAAGTTGAACAAGCAAGAGAGAAAAGAAAGGAAGATGCAGGCTTGGTTGGCTCAAGTTTCTGCACTTACTAAAATTCCACTTCCACAGGACTCGGATGATGAGGCAGATGCCGATACGGGTCGTGGTGCTGGTACGGATGGTGGTCCTGGAGTGGGTGCGTCTTCTCGTGGGAATGAGGGTGCCGATGGTGGGGATCTTGAGGATCTTGAAGAATGGATGCCCGATTTTAATTCTAACGGCTAGTTAATTTATGTGTTGAACAATTTTTTCTGTTTGAATTGAATATTAAGTATTTTAACTTTTTATTAATATATTTTGAATGTTTAAAATTTTATGTTACCAAAATTATTTTTTATGATATCAAATTGTAGTAATTTAGAATATTAAAATTTGTGGCTAATTTGATGTTATATACAAGTAATTGAATAAATATGAACAAATTAAAAATTTGGTATTGTAAATTATTAAATATATAACATTACATTTTTGTGGTTGAAATATATATATTTATATTAAGTATCAAAGGATTAATTTGATGAATTAAAAAAAAAAATACGAGACACAATTTGGAATTATATACTATTAATTGCAAAAAGTCGAATAAAATAAAAAAAACAGAGAAATGTTAATTATAAAATTTATAACATTAAAAAAATTTTATTGAAATATATATACATTAATAAATTAGAGACAAAAAGGAATTAATTTGATGGATTTAAAAAAAAACGTGACTTAATTTGGAGTTATATACAATTAGTTGCAGAAAAATAAACGAAAGAAGCAAGTGCCCGAGTGGAACAGCGACCTCTGAAATGCCCAGAGGTCGCGAGTTCGACTCCTTGCGGGCACAAAGTTCACAATATTTATTCTGAGCCAAATAAGGCTCATATAAAATGTGTGATAATATGGTTAAGATGCTGGGTCCGTGGCCAAGTGGTTCGAGCTCAGCCAGCCTCGAGAAAAGGCCTGGGTTCGAACCATCTTGGCCACATTTTTTTGTTACGTAAATAATTTAGCGACCGCATTTAGCGGTCACAAAAAAGAAATATGATTTCTTATTATAAATATACAAAATATTTAGTGACCGCCACAGGCGGTCGTTAAAATAAATATAGCGACCGCATACAGCGGTCGCAAATTTATTATAAAATTTATGATTATAATGATTATAATATTTTGCGACCGCAATTAGCGGTCGCTAAAATATATTTAACGACCGCAATTGAGTGGTCGCAAAAATAAACCAAATCATACGTGGTCAATACCCGAACATGTTTGCGACCACTGTTCCGACCGTTTTGGCGGTCGTTAATTTGCGACCGCCTTTGAAAAAGCGGTCGCTAAATATTTGCGACTACTGTTTTAGCGACCGCCGTAAGCGGTCGCTAATAATGTTTTGCGACCGTTTGGCGGTCGCTACGGCGGTCTCTAAAACCCGTCTTTTTTGTAGTGATGTAATAGTGTGTGCAGGATTAAAATTTTAATAAATTTACACAAAATACACTATTTTTAATTTTTTTTCAATTATTTATTGATATTCCTTATTTTTTATAGATGCTATGAAAATATTATTTATATCCAATATTTGTAAGCAATTAAATTTTGCACCCAATTATACGGCGACACATGCACAAATAAATATTAAATCAAATAAATTTTACTATTTTAATTTTAAAATTTTAATTAAATTAATTTTCAAATTAAATAGTTAAAATTAGTAATTAATATATACGGTATAAAACCATCAAAATTCATAAGTTTTCGGGTACTCGTACGTGATAATAAATATAATTGTCTTACTGCATTTATCGAGATCATATAATATCTCGTTAAAAGGAAAAGGTTGAATAAAATCAATCAAATCAAAATAAATTTAGTTGATTTACTAATCATGTCAAACAGAGCAAGCCACGTATCGCAATGAGAAATGAATGTTTCATATTCCCATCCTATAAATAAGATCTTTTCTCATTCATTAGAGGCATCCGGATTAAACATTCAGACTCATTTATAACACGAGCAAGCTTTGAACTAAAATAAATCCAACATCCCTTGCAACTGGATTTGAAGATTTGAAGCTTGGAACTAAAACGACGTCATATCCAAGTCCAAGCTCAAGATTTGAAACTCCTTCAATCGACATTTGTCTTCTCAAATCGTAATTGAAGATTCAAAAAACGTTTTCAACAAATTTAAAGGCGTTTACACCACCTTTATCAAGAAAAATTCTAAAATTAACATTTAATTCAAAATAAGATAATTTTTCTTGAATTAATTTTATAAAATCCCGAATTCAATCTCGGACAAGATCAAAGTGATAATCTCATGCACAAATAAATTCAAAGGACCCAAGGGAGTATAACCCATATTTTTCTCGCTTTGATTCGAAGAAAATAATCTTTAATTAATTAATGCGATATTTGTGTTTTTATAAAATTTATGGTTACAAATTGATATCTGCCACCGTAAAAAATAATATTTTGAAGAAATATATATCGTGTGGTAATTGGCTAACTCATAAATATCGATATAGGCACATAAGTGATGCGTGCGGCAGTAAATTCAGCATTAAAGCTCCTTTGCTTGGAATTTAATTGAATTCAAATAGAGGAGTTAAGGAGAGATTCTAACTTGAGTAGATTAGGAAAAGGGGGCGCCATGAATTCTACAATTATTTCATTATTAATTAATAATTAAGTTATAATGAACTCAATAAGATATTTTGGAATCATCAAAATATGGTAAATTTGACCTTGACTCAATAATGGTTTTCATTTTCTTTTTTGTTACAGAGAGATACATTTAATTTATATATACTCCCTCCGTTCCAGAGCAATTTGCAAGAGAGGAGAGACACACAAATTAAAAAGAAAGTAGAATAAAGTAAAAATATAGTGTTTTGAGGGTTAATTTGATAAAATTTTATGTAAAAAGTGAAAAAGTAATGTCATTTTGTGTAAATATGTAGATATTGTGAGGGTGAAGTTTATAAAAGAGTTTCCATTTTTTGGTCTGCAAGTTCCTTTGGAACGTCACGAAAAAGAAAACTTGCAAGTTCGTCTGGGACGGAGGGAGTATATAATTAGCGCACCATGATTAAAACTAAAAATATTTACATTCGGATAATTAAGTCAACAAGTCTTTGTCGAGTAACGCTGAAATCGAGCTCCAGTTCAATATATATATATTTTTTAAAGAAGTTTCAAATTGATTAGTCGGATGAGTTTGGCCATTAATTAATTAGATATACAAAATGAAAGATTCAAGTATAATTAAAGATCGTAGCATGAGTTTGTTCAATAATTACTGATACCTACAAATTATATTTGAATGACCTAAATAAGAAGCCTCGCAAATAAAAGAAAATTTTCCCCTTTTTCATCCTATTTTATTTTTATTATCATGTATTCAATTGGTGATTTTAACTAATTCAGTTAATCAATTTCAACCTTTTAAATTTTGCAGTTTGCGCGCAGCTCAATTCCATTAAAACATTTATTTAGCCCAGTTTCAAAACTAACGGTTCTTAGTGTGAACTGGTTCAGTCCAAGGTTTGGTTCCCAATTTAAATTGAACCGGTATTCAGGTCAGATGACTTCACATTCAGGTCAGTAGACTTCAAATCAGGAGATTTCAATGTTCAGGTCAGGTGACTTAGTCTCACACTCAAGTCAACTGATGTAACCAGGTGACCTCTACATGAGACCTAACTCACTTAAGTGAGGAGCCCGATGACCAGGTGAGCTAACCCACCTAATTTCATCAGCAGACTTCCACCAATCATGACACCTTTCTTTTAGCTTAATACACCCACCAATTAGAAAACTATTTTCCACTGAAGTTAATTAACACCTTTTATAACAGTAACTAATACCAATTATGCCGACAACTATTGATAAAAAAAAATCCAATTTGATTATTGAAAATATGTATTTTTTGACTATGTTTCACAGTATGCATATATTTCATTAAATTTGAACTTGAAAAAAAAAACTACTTTATCGTAATAATTTGTATGAGTCCGAGGTAGAAAATTGACGATGTCAAATTGAAGAATAGCACGAGATGATTAGACCAGCTTTGAAATAAATAAAAAAAGATGAAGTGAGGTCATATATATTATATAAGGACAGGAATAGAAATGTGGAAAAATAATTTGGGCAGAATTATCGAAAGTAACAAAATAAATGGTGAAATAAAGAAGTGTCCAAACCCACCGCGTGACGACTAGTTGGCCACCCTGTCCTAAAATCTCTCAATATGTGATGTCTCTCTCATATTAAAATTCTTCTTCTCAAGTAGGCCCTCTAAATTATGTGGATCTTTCCATTAACTCCCTATTCTTTACCTTACCCCTCCCTAATTCTTTTTTTTAATTTCTTTAGAGAGAGAGAGATAGGGGCTAGTCTAAGTACGTACTAGTAGATCTTTCAATTTTCAACTCTCTCTCTCTCTTATCCCCTCTACCCTACCACCCCCACCCCCACAAAACAAAATCCCTAGCTACTCACACACTTGTTAATTTCCATCTCTCATATAATTATATATATAATTCGATCCGATAAGATACATATTAATATTGAAAGAGAAGAGCAAATAAACAAAAAAAGCAAAGGTAGGTTTAGTTACATGGCAGTTGCATCATCGGCCATGAAAAATCAAGAAGAAAAGCAGGTGGAGGAGGGTGATGACGAGCACGACCAGGACATGGTGATGCCGGGATTTCGGTTCCACCCGACAGAAGAAGAGCTTGTCGAATTCTACCTCCGCCGTAAGGTTGAGGGCAAGCGCTTCAATGTCGAACTCATTACTTTTCTTGACCTTTATCGCTACGACCCATGGGAACTCCCTGGTATATATATATATATTTATTTAGTAATTTGTTTAATTAATTATTGTGACATATATATATATATAATTATATATGGATGGATGGATGGATGGATTAATTAATTATTATATATATATGATTGATGTGCAGGTTTGGCGGCAATTGGGGAGAAGGAGTGGTACTTTTATGTGCCGAGAGATAAGAAGTATAGGAATGGAGATCGGCCGAACCGGGTTACGACATCCGGGTATTGGAAGGCTACGGGTGCCGATAGGATGATTAGGACTGAGAATTTCCGATCCATCGGACTCAAGAAAACCCTCGTTTTCTACTCCGGTAAGGCCCCCAAAGGGATTCGAAGCAGCTGGATCATGAATGAATACAGATTGCCACTGCATGAAACCGAACGCCTCCAAAAGGTAATTACCATATATATGATCACATGAATTTCCTCTTTTTCTTTTTTTGAAAAAAGAATTCACTATATATATATGTGTCCAAATTAAAAATGGGGTTTCTTTAGTTTTTTGCTTGTGATCAGTTAATTTCATCTAAATTGTTTGCATCGAAATTAACTTGACCTATTTTTGGAAAAGCCCTTTAATTTGTCTAGTGAATCAAGACTTGAGTTTTTTCCCCGGCCAGAGATCGATCATGAGTTGCAGAAAAGACGACACTGATCACGCGTGTGATTGTTTGAGTGTGTGTGTGTGGAATCTAGGGTGCACACTAGCTAGCTAGCTAGCTATTTGATCATTTCTATGTGTGTGTGGATATATATATATATATGTGAAAATTAAGGAATTTGAACAAAAAGCATATATACATTATAATTAAACTTGGTGCATGAAAATATATCACTACTTCAATTAGCTAGGTGCAGTACCTCCTGCATGCAGAATCGACGATTGCTAGCTAGCTCTTTAATGCTCACCTCATGAGAAAACGTGATCGGACATGAATGTCGACCTTTTTAAAAATTCAAATTTGCATGTCACTCATCATTAATTTTTAACTCTCATACATATGAATTTTACATAATTAATTAATAGCTTCAATTTCAAAACTTGATCTAATTAATATCTCTCAATTTTCCCTGCAGGCAGAAATCTCCCTCTGCCGTGTCTACAAAAGGGCGGGAGTTGAAGACCACCCGTCCCTCCCCCGGTCTCTCCCGACCAGGGCCTCTTCGTCCTCCAGAAATTCTCAACCACCTCGGAGATTCCAAGCTAATAATATTGCCGGCGGCGGATCATCATCCGACGCAAAAATAAGCGACGTCGCGAGCACGGGCAGCTGCAGCACCGACACACCACCAACAGTACTAATTCCCAGCTCAAATCACATGATCGACTCTTACACCATCAATCCAATTCCAATGACAGCTCCAACTTCTCTTGTATTAAACAATCATGACAACTATGATCACTCAATTATAAATAAAATGGGTTTTCTGCCCCAACCCAAACAGGCCCCTAATTGCAACCCTTCTTTACCCCCAAACTGCACCACCGCCACCTCCAATGCAAACTTTGATGATTTACACAGGCTAGTCATGAATTTTAATTACTCATCACAACAACAATACCCATCACCAAATATTGCCATTAATCATGACCATGAGATTAACATTGATCCCAACATCAATGCCCCCAATCTTTCTTCCCATTTCCCCACCTTGCATCCCCCCGCGGCGACGGCTCTCAATGTCGTCCCGGGCTCGTTTCCGGCGACTTTCTCGGATAGATTGTGGGAGTGGAATGCTATTTCAGATGCAAGCAAAGACTTCACCAACCCTTTCAAGTAACTTCATTTATATATATATATATATATATAGGTACCTTAATTAAGCTTAATTAATTATTACTAATATATAGATATGTGCCTAATGCTAATGTGTGCAGTGTAATATGTTACTTTGATGCAAAATTAAGTCATATGATTGAGCAATGTGCTTTTTAGCTACTTGTTAGGGTTTTGCAGGATTCTGATTAGTTAGTCGATCGAATTGTATTAATAATTATAATTGCACTCCTTTTTTATAATTAAACTTTTGAGGAATTAATGATATTAATTTGTTAGCTAGTCATTGACTTGATGGAGAGATTCTCTGCTTATAATATGCTATGGGTTATCTATTATATATATACATGACATTTTAATCTGCTTAATTGTACTAAGTTAAGTAATTAATTAACATGTGTCATGTATATATATAGTTTGAAACCTTGTTTCAAGAATAATATATATATATATATAGGAACTATATATTTCTTATCTACCAAAATTTTGATAATTAAAGGTTTAATCACAGTTGCTTCGATTCTACATACCCAGAAAATTTGCATTTTAATTAGTTTAAAAAAAATGAATTCATTTTAAAACATATAGTCTTTTTCTTGATATTTCAATCCAATAATTTTTGGGATATTTTGATCTCAAGAGAATAGATAACTTTTAGTTTTTGTAGTGATAATTAATTATTGGATGAGACCAAAACTAAAAAGAAAGGACCATTTTCTCACATAGTATATTGAATCTATCAAATGCAACTACGTACAAAAGTATACATTACATAATTGATAAATTAATAATTTATTATAATTTAATTAGAAAGATTTTAACGTATATATAACTGAGCGTCAAATTTTTTGAAGTTGTATAATCCACTTACAATGTATATTAGTTATTGATACAAATAAATTAAAATCAAATATTAATTATCACTCAAAAAATATATATACGTACACCATCTTTGAATGAATAACATAATCTTTTAATAGTTATTAATTTATAGTTCATTGGGAACTAAAAGTACACTAAAATTTAAAATAGAAAAAACTTATTGTTTAATTAATTGGTTTCTAAATTTGGATTGGTTTCTAAATAACATAAAAAACTTATTGTTTAATTAATTGGACCCCTAATCCATTAATGTTTCACATCCTATATATTGAGCATATAGATGTTACATTAATTCAAAAATCACAATTAGTTATTATAGTTCTTCACCTCTTCACCAATTAAAAAACTTAAATATGATTGAATGATGAAATACAACAATTTATTAAGTTCTAAATTTCACTGATCGAATATAAAATATCATTTTGAAAATAATAGTAATAATTAAATTTTTCAGTGGGTTAGTTCAAACTTCAAACCGGTTAATGGGGTATCTTATTAGGATCATACAAATACGGCGGTAGTAGGGGCCTTAATTTGTTTATTGTGACACGAAAAAAATATATAAGGGTGTGTCTTGGGTGCACTCGGGTGCATGACATGCACTTTTAAATGAACCTCAATTTCAAAATTAATTTTAATTGGCTCTACTCAAATTTGGGCCAATTAATATTAAAATGGGAACCCAAAATTTTGTGAAAATATAATGCACATGTAGATTTTTATAAAAATAAAATAAAATTAGACAAGTATATATATATATTGCATATAGTTAAATACAATTATTTATATTAATTTAGAGCAGATGTTCATAAACTATCTAGATCTATAGAATTTAAATCGCGTAATTGTCCCATAATTTTCTGACAAAATAGATTTAATTTTTATCGAATTTAGTCACAATTTTTCAGAAAATGACCAATTTTAATTCGAAATCAACGGTAAAAATTGAAAAGAACATCTTTGATCGAAATTGGTAATTTCTAGTATGGATGTTAAAGTGGTATCCATATGTCATGTGTTTGGAGGTAACATATACTTATGAACCAAAGAAAATAAAGTATGTGTGCATAAAGTTAAATAATAAAATTAAAAAACATACTTCATTAATTTTTATGAATATAAAATATTTTTTTAAATATGTGAAAGTAAAAATGAGACGTTTAAATAATACAATTGAAATAGGAATGAGGGAGCACTTTATAAGCTGATCATATATAGTTGATCAAACTATTATTGTTGGTGTAAGTTTCACCTCAATTACGTTGAAAATTAAATTAAATTTTCAGTACATTGGAATTATATATCTGTTGTGCGCGTCTTATTTATATTTGATCATACAATAGCCAAAATTGAAATTAATTTTCTATAAATTTCTTTTCTTAATTTTTAGCAAAATCATATATATATATATTTTAATTAAAGACATTGCTTCTAATTAATTCAATTTCCACTCGATAATTCAAAGTGCAATTTGACATTATTTTGGCTACCTTATAGGCTTATACATACACACACACATTTATATGATATACCAAACTGAAAGCAGAAATTCCTATGAAAAGCCATTTGTAGACATTTTGAACTTGAAAAGCCATATCCTGCTTATTTCTGTTCCAAAAACTCATTTATTGAGTCAATAATATTTTGGAGCACGTAAATTGTCTGGAAATTAAGTCTCTGTTCATTCAGCAAACAAAAACGAGAAATAAGGTGGATTCCAATTCATAATCGACAATATATATATATATATATATATATATATATAGAGAGAGAGAGAGAGAGAGAGAGAGAGGACGAGGGTGTAAATTTGCATGATGATGATTGAATATTTATTATTTAGAGAATGTATGTGTAATATTGTGTGTATATACTTATGAGTTATGACCCTCAGGAAGACTGGTCAGTGCCACACCATAATCGATAAAATAACATTAACGATCCCCATGGCATTAATTGCACCAACTGGGTAGAGGTAGAATTCTCATTTTAAAATAGGTGAATTACATATTGTTCCTATATTTATAAATTGATTTAAAATATTGACACAAAAGCAATTTTTTTTTATATCAAACCAAGTTGTAAGTAATGTTTATTTTGTGAATCATTTTGTAATTTTCCCTTTAAAATATAGTACATATATATCCTTTTTCTACTTCATCTTTTTGTAAAATATTAATTAATCTTCTTTCTTTATCGTATGGTATGATTTTATAACGGCTTCTCCTATATAAATAACCCGCCCAAGTACCCAAATTGTTTCATGAAATTGAGTTCGTCTCTTATGCACTGTGCAACTCTTATTCGAGTATATATTAAAAATGTTATATCTGTTATAACTGAAATTTTAATTTTATTATTACTGAAAAGTTACCCTTTGTCAAATTATAACATGAATGTCTTTTCAGTAAAATCAAAGATAATTTTTAAATAATAATCTGTTATAAAAAAATCCCAAAAATATTACCTTTTTTTAGAATATATAGTCAGAAAAATAATAGAACTTCGGAACTAGTTTTTGAGAATATAGTTCCAATAATTTTTTTTTAATGGAATTAATTGTTCACATTTGTGCATCTTTCGATTTTTTTTCTTATTTCTCTATCTTTTTTTTCTTGCATCTTCGTATCTTTTGATTCTTAAAAAAAAAATTATTTCGCTGATGTTAAAAATAAGTGGTGGGTGTAAAAAAATTTATGTAATATTTTTTTTTGAAAATTAAATATATAATTGGTGTACCAAAATTTAAAAGGGAGAATTGTGAAGGCGTTTATGAAATTTTATATATATTTTAAGTTAAGAACCGAATATTCTCCCCCCATAATTGAGTAGTTCATCTCTCCATTCACTTTTCATCACCTTATATTTTTTTTCATTTTAAATAATTCTTAGCATTATATGACTTAATTGATTTGCAAATTCACACCATCTCATTTTAAAGCAAAAACTCCACGCCTCAGTGAACCCGCACGTCGGAAAAGGGACGAACTCGCGCGTCGCCAAAAAAGGAAGGGACGAGCGCGCCGCCGAAGAAGGGAGGGTTTGAACCCGCGTGCGTGCCTCGTGAATATGGGTTTCGATTTTTGAATGATTTGAATATGGGTTTTTTATAGGGTGGTGAAGTGAACGAGGGTGAACTAATCAATTATGGGGTGAGAATATCCTTGGCCTTTTTAAGTTAATATGATTGAAGGACATATGTACTAGTACTACAAACAAATTTGGACGCATAAAACTTGGGCCGTATCCTTTTCAGTTTTTTATTGGGCCAAGTTATTGGTACAAGTTAAATTGAATAATACATATTCTTATGAATAATACTAATTTTTTTTAAATTTTATTTATTTTTTGACTTTTATAGTGAAATTTGAAAAAATATTCAAAAAAATTCCCCAACATTTATAAAATTTTCAAAGAAGTATTTTTACCAATTTGACCAGTATAAATAACATGTGTAAATACCCTGGGCCTTTTTTTATTTAGATGCACACGCCATTGATTTATTACTAATGCATCTTCACCAACTAGAAAATAATTACTTGGGTAAGGGTTCTTGGTTTTCTAAAAAAAAAAAAAAAGAAGAAGAAGATATTATTCATATTCATCGTAAATAAGGAATAATAAAAACAGAGGTATTAGTTAATGTGTTTGCAACTTCAAAATTACATATAGCTTTGTTTAATAACAAAAGGTTAATTGAAAAAAGGAAAAAATTAAGAAGTTCATAGTTAATTAATTATAGAGTGTTTTTTTTGGGTGCGATTGGGTGCATCTCATGCACTCTTAGTTGAACCTCAATTTCAAAATCAATTTTGATCAATACATATTTAAAATTGAACAAGTCAAAATCAAAATTAAAATTGGGTCTAAATTTCAAATGCACACTATGGTGCACCCAAAAATTTGTGCTAAACTGCTAATTATAATATGTAGTTCTTTTGGGAATCTAATTCACCACCTTTTAAAGATTTTGTAATTTAAAAATATCTAATAATCTTTTACCAATAATTAAATGATCCAGTCATCGAATATGTCACATAGAATCTTTATAGCACTACAAAAAAAACGGGTTTTAGAGACCGCTTTTTAGCGACCGCCATTAAAGCGGTCGCAAATATTTATTTTAGCGACCGTATTTGCGACCGCCGAGGTGCTTTGGTAAATTTTGGAATATTTGTGACCGCCAAGCGGTCGCTAAATCATTTAAAAAAATTCCGACCGCCACATGCGGTCGCAAAAGTATTAGTAAAATACATTGCGACCGCATAGTAGCGGTCGCAATAAGAAATGTGGTCGCTAAATTTTAAACCCGTAACTGGTAACCCGGAAAAGAAGAACCGGTTTGTTTTTTTTAATTAGCGACCGCGTATGCGGTCGCTAAAGTAGTATCCGGTTAGGGTAGTTGGCTCCATTTAATTATATAATTTTGTGACAACTTAAGGCGGTCGCTAGACATAATATGGCGGTCCTAAAACACGATTATGGAATAGAATCAGCTTCTCTTTCCTTCAGTTTTTTCGGTGAAAAAACCCCACTCACACCTCAAAAAATTTCTCAAATTCAAACGAGCATTGCTTCAACGTGTTCGTGGCAATTGTGGAAGTCTACTACTATATTGTGCTCGTTGCTTCTAATTCACCGTACGTTTTTACAATTTTACCGTTTAATTTTAAATTTTGTGTATTATATGTTTTATAAGTGTTCTTCATGTGACACATTAAATTTTAGAATTTATAATGTGAATAATTATTGTAATTGATTAAAGTTGATTTTTTGTTTTAAAAAATTGGATATGTTTGTTTATAGTCGAAACTCTGCCGAATTTTTAATAATTTATATGTGATTCATTTTTAATTTGTATCAGATGGAACTCCCTGATCGTCGTTGGATGTATGAAATGCCTCGTTTGATACAAGGAAATATGAATTATGAATTTTGCCTGAAACTTGATGAGTTTATTAAGCTTGCCTATAGTAAACCAAATTGCATGGATAGTTGTGGTCGGATTAGATGTCCTTGTTCAGGCAGAAAGTGCAGTAACAAAAGATTTTTGAGCATAGATGAGGTTAAAACTCATCTTGTGAGGTTCGGTTTTGCTCCATTTTATTATAATTGGACAAGACATGGCGAAGACAGGTGGAATTATAATTTGGAAATAGTGATTGCCTTCTATGATCAGTTGAGTAGTTGTGGAGGTGAGAGATTTGAGATTGGTAGTTCGAGCTGCGACCCGTCTACACCATTCGATGAGCTAGATGAATTCCAACGGTATCATACGATGATTGATGAGTCTGGTCTGGATGTTCACCACACAGCCATGGAGGAGGAACCAAATCCACGTTCAAAGAAATTTTTCGAGATGCTCAAATCTATCGATCAAAAATTGTTTCCTGGTTGTGATAATGAGACTCAGTTGTCATTCAACGCTCAGATGTTGTCCATCAAAACTGAAGGCAAAGTGAGTCAGAAAGTCTTCAATCAATTCGCCAAGTTGTTTAAACGGGCCCTACCCAAAGAGAACACAGCGCCAGAAAATTTCTATCAAAGTAAGAGGATGTTGAAGGATATGAGTTTACCGTTTGAGAAGATTGATTGTTGTACCAATGGTTGCATGCTGTTTTGGGGCGACGGCGAGAGCATTAATCAGTGCAGGATGTGCCGGCACCCTAGGTTCAAACCCTCTGATCGTAGGAAGAAGACAGCTTTCAAGTCAATAGGGGTAAGATACTAGGGTTGGGAGCTTACAGTAATATTGCCCGTCAGACGCACCGCCCGAGATCATCATCATATTCTGTATCCTCTCATCCTGACGTCAATCTCCAGCAGGAAGTGGCCGAGTTGAAGGACAAGTTGAACAAGCAAGAGAGAAAAGAAAGGAAGATGCAGGCTTGGTTGGCTCAAGTTTCTGCACTTACTAAAATTCCACTTCCACAGGACTCGGATGATGAGACAGATGCCGATACGGGTCGTGGTGCTGGTACGGATGGTGGTCCCGGAGTGGGTGCGTCTTCTCGTGGGAATGAGGGTGCCGATGGTGGAGATCTTGAGGATCTTGAAGAATGGATGCCCGATTTTAATTCTAACGGCTAGTTAATTTATGTGTTGAACAATTTTTTTTGTTTGAATTGAATATTAAGTATTTTAACTTTTTATTAATATATTTTGAATGTTTAAAATTTTATGTTACCAAAATTATTTTTTATGATATCAAATTGTAGTAATTTAGAATATTAAAATTTGTGGCTAATTTGATGTTATATACAAGTAATTGAATAAATATGAACAAATTAAATATTTGGTATTGTAAATTATTAAATATATAACATTACATTTTTGTGGTTGAAATATATATATTTATATTAAGTATCAAAGGATTAATTTGATGAATTAAAAAAAAAATACGAGACACAATTTGGAATTATATACTATTAATTGCAAAAAGTCGAATAAAATAAAAAAAACAGAGAAATGTTAATTATAAAATTTATAACATTAAAAAAATTTTATTGAAATATATATACATTAATAAATTAGAGACAAAAAGGAATTAATTTGATGGATTTAAAAAAAAACGTGACTTAATTTGGAGTTATATACAATTAGTTGCAGAAAAATAAACGAAAGAAGCAAGTGCCCGAGTGGAACAGCGACCTCTGAAATGCCCAGAGGTCGCGAGTTCGACTCCTTGCGGGCACAAAGTTCACAATATTTATTCTGAGCCAAATAAGGCTCATATAAAATGTGTGATAATATGGTTAAGATGCTGGGTCCGTGGCCAAGTGGTTCGAGCCCAGTCAGCCTCGAGAAAAGGCCTGGGTTCGAACCATCTTGGCCACATTTTTTTGTTACGTAAATAATTTAGCGACCGCATTTAGCGGTCACAAAAAAGAAATATGATTTCTTATTATAAATATACAAAATATTTAGTGACCGCCACAGGCGGTCGTTAAAATAAATATAGCGACCGCATAAAGCGGTCGCAAATTTATTATAAAATTTATGATTATAATGATTATAATATTTTGCGACCGCAATTAGCGGTCGCTAAAATATATTTAACGACCGCAAATGAGCGGTCGCAAAAATAAACCAAACCATACGTGGTCAATACCCGGACATTTTTGCGACCAATGTTCCGACCGTTTTGGCGGTCGTTAATTTGCGACCGCCTTTGAAAAAGCGGTCGCTAAATGTTTGCGACTACTGTTTTAGCGACCGCCGTAAGCGGTCGCAAAAACGGTCGCTAATAATGTTTTGCGATCGTTTGGCGGTCGCTACGGCGGTCTCTAAAACCCGTCTTTTTTGTAGTGTAGATGCCAAAAATAAAATTAGGAATAATTCCCATAAAATTATAACTTTTTTATAAGAAAAATAATGTTCTTTAATTACGTTTTTAATTTTAAAAATATAACTTTAAAATGTAATTTAAAGATATTATTTTTCTAGCATCTACATGGATATTTATGTAATAATTACAACAGTGGCATCACTTAGTTTTCGCGGAAAATTATCAAATATTTTAATTTATAAAATTTAACAAGAGGTTTTATTAAATTAAAAAGAAAACAATACATATTGTAATAAATAAAAATAATAAATTCATGATTTATTTTGCATTTACTTCAAAAAAAAAATTAGAGACGACTAATTTTTATAAAAGTAAAATAAATTTTATAAATTAAAAAATACAAAAATAATAGTTAAATCTCTTTGTTTTGAAGCACACCAATCAATGTAACACCCCAAGAGGTGAGAAAATTTCGAAGCATGGGGTGTCGAGGTGGACCATCAGTATTTGTCTGGATCAACCCGAACTCGGACAGGAGAAAGCTCATCATCAAAGTCAATATGCTTCTCTCAGTCCCTTTTCTGCTAGACACTCTCCACCTGCGTAGGCGAACTTGGCATCTGCCAAGACAAAACACGATTAACTATTGAACATAATGTTGAATTCAATCAAGACACTAGAGTTGATAATTTTGATTTGACTTGATCTACTTTGTATTTGGGTTGGGATGAGCTCAAAATATGGTGGCCCAAAAATTTGGACCCTTTTGGCCCAGCCTAAATGGCTCGTCGGGCCAGCTCATTTAACCCAGATATAGATTAATTTATTTTAAAAAATTATATTGTGATTCATTTAACCCATTTAACCAGTCCATTTCATTTTAATAATTTATATTTTATGTTTATACAGATGTACAAGAAGTTGAGAAGAAAATACATTTATCAAAATATGATTCAAATATTATGATTAGCGATCATTGAGGCATTGAATAGTTTAGGGAATTAAAATGTATATGTTATTATGTTTTTTTTTTTTTGTAGTTGCACAATGAAGCTATGAATTATTTTTATTATATTAAGGCTCTACATATTTGGTATTTCTATTTTAATTTATGTTCGAACTTGTGGTTTTCATTTTAATTTTTATGTGTGCTGTTATTTGTGAATTGTGAAAGTATATGAATTATACATTTAATAGCATATATTTTAAAAATTACTATTTGAAAAAGGATCGGACTGACCCATTAGCCTGTTGACTAAATTGGGCTGAGCTTAATTTTTACAAGCTCGATTTGAAAATGGGTTGGTCCATCCATCCCGCAAATATGACTTGGTCGGGTTGGGCCAGCCCATTTGCCAGCACTACAAAGGACTAATATGGGTAATATTCTTACCTGTTGGATCGAGAAAAAATTAAGTGACTCCCTCACCGTGTCTTTAGTGGGAACTCCCACCGAGATGTGCTCAGTAATCACACTCATGATAGCTTAGAAACTGGCCCACTCATCTTCTTCTAGGGGCATCAATTGTTTATTTCCCCTTTATTTTTCCCTGACCTTTACCCTTGGTGGGCTGGACCATCCCGAGTTGGGTGAAGAATAAAGATATTTTCAACATGATATCGCTTGGGCACATTTTGTAGGTAGGGTAGTCACCTGAGTTCAACAAAATAAAAGACTTAACCTCTAAAGCACTAACACTCAAGCAAATGGTCTGCAACACATTCACTTACCAAAATCAACCTGCATATGTAGCAGGGGACGTATGATTCAAGTAGCAATGCGAGCAGACTTGGCACTTGAGGTTGTAATATGTCGCTTAATCTTCGGGAGTTGGTAGAGCTTCTCAAGGACAACCCGAAAAAATTGAAGTTCAAATCATTTACCCTTGGGAAGGTATAACCTGTATAAAGAGAAAGAAAACTAGATTAATACAAATGTAAAGATTAAGAAAACTTCCTACTCACTCTGCTTCTTATTACATGGTGAGGTTGTGATCTCCACCCAGACTCCATGGGGGTACAAAGATGTCTTCCATATGCCCACTACCCCGAACCATTTGTTGGGCTTAACCATCAATTTCGGTATAAAATCAACCACCACCCTTGGCTTCTGATGGGACTTCAGATATACCATCCCCAGCTAGGGGGACTTTATGATGAGATTTACCAAGTACTTGAGCCCTCTGGGTCCCGACATAGGGCATCCTATGTAGTCTGTGCAACTCAAAAGGAGTTATTGTGCATATTATGTCCAGTCAGGCATACGGAGAGATCTGGATGGGGGCTAACTCCCAGAAGACCATCAAGTAAGATATCGTGTGGTGTAGAGGGAAGCAAAACCCCACCTCCATCATATACGAAATTAAATCACCATATGTAGGGTGGCTAATCAGTTTACTCAAGTGCAGATGGATAACTGAACATTATTGGAAACCTCTAAACGCATTCGCAATTAGGTCTGCTCCTCATCAGTGATATTTAATGAAATCCCATTAACCTACCACACTGAATTTGTATAGTGACATAACATTGAAGGTAATGATAGGGGTTCACAGCTAAATAGTCCAAAAAGATAAAAACTGGCCCTGACCCTGCAGTCGTATCAGTGAATTGCTTCCAAGCTCCGTAGGCTATGTTAACCTTTGTTGCCCACTTTTATGTTGCAGATAGAGCCTCCGCCCATCAGGTCTGCTCTCACTTTGCCTCATCCTCTTGATGCTCTTCCTCATTCATATCAATAGACAAAATTCTCTACCACGTGGTTGCTCCCATTTTCAATCTCTTCTCCTTCCTGACCGATACTCTCTCTAAAGGCCCAATTCCACGTCTAAATCCTATAAATTTTCAAAAGTACCAAAACAATTAGTGGTGGTGGAACTTGAAGTGTTCCCTCCCACAGGGTGGCAGAATAGGTGGCCTAACCCGTCATTATTGATGGGGCAAGAGCCGATTAGAGCCGATAATGACCGAAACTTGCCTCACCCTCACCTTTGAAGCATAAAAAATTATAAATAAAATGAGTCACCTATCAGAAAAAACACAAAAAACACTTGATGCTTGCTCATGAAAATTCAAATCAAGAGCACGAATGTGATTATTTCAAATGAAGGAAAAACCCCTTATTTATAGGCATAAAATATGGCCTTTTTTTTTTTTGCAAAATTTAAAAGTTCTTGAGGGTCGAAAGTGAATGGGCGTAGTTATCTTCCTATTTATAATATCACACGATTCTTCAAAAGCGTGTGTCACCTCATTTTAAAATAATGTACGACGCATGTGGGAGGCATTCGCATTGTTTGAATGCGCAACCATCATGATTGTGCCATGTATCATCAGTGAAGCTAATGCACAACGTAACTTTTGAGTGATAATTATCTCAGCCATTTGAACTCAAGAGTCTTTTCATTCTAGGGCACATATGTCAGCCAAATTTTGGTCCAATAAGGTTCAAAACCACAGCTAGAGTCCACCTTATTTTTTTTAGCACTTCGGAGAATAAGCCGGGGGCAACTATTGTGACATGATTGTTATGCGCCCATCATATGATTCTGATACTGAGTGATGGGGTCAAACCTCTTAAACTAAGAAGGACCCTGCCAGAATGTGGTCGGTTACCACTATCAAAGAAGTCCCGGACCACGACCAACGGGGTCAGACACTAGCCCCACCTGGGGGATCCCACTTGGCCTTGGTGTGATCTAATCAATAGACCCTGGACCCAATCCAACACAGTGGGCACAGAGTTCCCCGCTCGAGGAGATCTCCGCCTCAACTAGCTCTGAGATCAAGAATTAAGAGAGGTCAGAAGAAAATCTTCCCAAAGTCAACCAAATCTATCCATATTGAAAAAAAAAAGATCCAATCACCTTAGATAGGGTACGACACGAAACCATCTTTTGTATGGTGGTCATGTAGCACCATTCACGTGGCGCCTTGCTATTATTTAAGGTCATTCCACAATGACATATCCCATACAGAGTAGTTAATACCAAAATTCATGCATTAAATGCATGAATAAAATAAGTTCTTATGGCAAACTCAGTTCACTTGTACCAAGGGCGGATGGTAGTCAGCCACACTAATTTTTCAAAAAATTTCAATATATGAAAATAATAAATAAATTTAGCCCCCTTAAGAATCAAATTCTGGACTATCAGTCAAATGAAAAAGTGTCTTTGTAACTAAGCCATTTTAAGTTATTGCAATTTGTTTTAAACCTAAATATATTTTTACCTACATTAAAATTTTAAAAAATATAAAAATAACAGTTTCGTTCTTAGAAACAGAGAACTCACTTTTTATGTTTAAAACCCTTCAGTGACACTCGATTTTCATTACCTCTCTTGTGGTTGAGTGGTCTGGCGCTGCCCCTCCCCTCGTCTTGTCGTCGGAGTTCAGCACATCCTAAAGTTTCATCCTACCTTCACCATTAACTTGTATACTAAGAGTCTCTAATAATCAAATAAAAAATCCACAAACTTCAAGTCCAAACTTTTCACAAGATAAGCTTGACAAACCTTGGTATTCTTATTAACATTTAATGATCATCTCATTCAATAGCTTTTTCAGCATTTAAAAATCAATTATTCTCATTTATATTTTTGTCTTAAGTACAAACCACATTCATATTCCAATCATAACCATTAAATATTTATGTTATAGCAAAATAATTATAATTACATATATATATATATATTATGTACTCCCTCTGTTACAGATATATTTTAATACTTGTGTTTGACATATTTATTAAGAAAAACTAATTTATTGAACTTTTAAACTACGTATTCAAAATGAATTTGTTATATTTTTCAATTTATAAAATGGACTCAATATGAATATCATATTGAGTTCTACTTTCTTTGTAAGGGTATGAACATTGAATTAGGATGGATCAAAATAAAAAATGAGAAGACATTCACAAAACGAATACAGTAAATATTTAAATAATATTAAAAACTAGAGTCCAAGAGAATAAAAAATACTATCTTTCTTCACGTCCCATCTAATGTGATATAAATTTTTCCATCTCATCCCCACCCTATGAAAAAATAATCAAATTTTTTTTTCCACAAACAAATAAAATTTTCTACCACGTTGTCAAGCTGAGTCCGCGAATAAAATTACTCCCTTTAATCTGGAGTAATTTATACCTTAACGAGTTACATATTTTTTAAAAAGATATATCTTTTAAATAAAACTATTATATATAAACAAATGTAAGCATAATTTTGTAAATGTGCACGGTGTTAAATATTTTTTTCTTAACACTCTATAAGTTTCTCTTTCTTTGTCCTTCCAACTACTCATTGGTTTCACCAAATTTATAATTCTGAAGCATATTATTATATTTAAATTCCGAAGCATCATATCATATGGTATAATTATTTGAAACGGCATCAAATAGTCTTGGTAATTGGTATTGGTATAACATACTATAAGATGGGAAAAAATTCAATTATAAATGAAAAAAATAACAAGAGAGGTGAAGTTGACATCATAGGTGGGGTCACAGCTTATTTTTAATACAATCAGCTTTTGCCACGTGTCTCAAGAAAAAGATAATATTAGCCCCACCTAGACAAATTACTTCTCCCAGATAAAATCATCAACGAGAAAAAAATTAAACCCTCAAGACAGCCACACCCCATATTCGTTCCCGCTGTTTCCTCTCTCTCTCTCTCTCTCTCTCTCTTCAGATTTATTCTTTCTTCCTTCACTGATGCAAATTTACAGAGATATACACAACTAAACCAACGACCGAATCAGCTGTCTCTGTCATTTTTAAGATTTAATCGGGGAATCTTGAGAAGAAACCCTAGTTCTTGGGTAGAACCCTAATTCGGCTAAACCCTGTCTGGCTTCTCGAGGGAAGCGTTAAATTAGTCTGGCAAATTTTGGGGTTTTCTGAATTGGTGTTGCAAGATTGGAAATGGAGGGAACTCCGCACCCGCACGCGATACCAAGAACTGTGGAGGAAGTCTTCAACGATTTCAAAGGCCGTAGAGCTGGCCTCATTAAAGCTCTTACAACTGGTATTTTTGTTCCGTTTCATTTACCACTCAGAAGAGAGTTGACTTTTTGTCATTTATTTTGAAATATGTTTACTATTTTATTTATTTGGTATGTTGAGCCTTTGATTCTTTCTGTGAGATGTGCCTTTGTCTGCATGGATTTCGTCTTTGTAGACGTGCGCAGATGTGTCACATTCATATTTTATGTTTTTCTCCGTGTCTATGTACAAGAAGCTCGTTGGATACTTTGGCTGATCATTATAATTCAGGGGTCTAAATGTCTAATATATGCGGGTTGCATTCTTTGGGTGTCTTGCAGATGTCGAGAAATTTTACCAGCAGTGTGATCCTGGTGAGTTTCTTCTTTCTAATTCTGTAAGTTTAGCACTCATTTATTATGTAACATTGACCATCAGCAATTTAAGCAACTGTAATTTTGTCTTTTTATTTAAAAGGTCCTGTAAACTTAGGGGGCGCATGGTATGGAAATTCTTCGGTAATGGGAATTGAGACATATATATAGTAATTATAGTTGGTAATGAGGACAAATGAGACACATAATATTGTTTTTCCTCTTAAATAAGGTAATCATCACACCCATTTGATTACACTCTTATTATCTTATAATCATCCTCCTCAATCAATCTCTCATACTACAACCAACAACTTTCTTATTTGTCAACTTTTTTCAAAATTGGAGCACAACATTAATGATGTAATCGCCATGAACACAAACACTCATTCAACATATGCATGTGTAAAGAAGGAAAATGAAATTTCATTTCCATTACCATTGAAGAATTTGAAACAAGGACCTCTTATAACATCAGAAGTAATTGGTAAATAGGTACTTTTTGACTATGCATCAACTTTAGTATAATTAGTCTTATTGTCGTCGTGTTCATAGTGGAGTCTGATTTTGATGCGTATGTACACGTGCTCTACGTTGATCTTTTTCTTTTAGTTCCGTAGTTTTTAGTATAATTTGCCTTATTGTCCTCATTTTCATTAGTGGCACCTGAATTTGATGCATAAATATCCACATGCTTTAACCTAGATTTCTTTCTTTTTATTCTGCATTTTCTGTTTCTTATTTACTATTTAGTAAGGTTTGCCTTATCGTCGTCCCGTGTTTATTAGTGGCAAATCAATTTGATGTGTAAGTATCAACATGCTTTGTCTTCGATCTCTTTCTTTAAGTTCCACGTTCACTTTCATGTTATCAACAAGTTCTTTTTCAGGACTGAAACTGATTGTACACGTGGATTCTTTTGATTGCACTTTTACGAAGATTTCTATTGGTCAGATATGGAATCACATTTCATCTAGGTTAATTATTTCACTTAGTTGTGATTGTTGATTGAGGAGTTGAGCTTTTATCTCTGAGGACCCTAACACATTTCTTTGTTACTGTGATATTTAATTAAAACTCAACATTATTTTAGTAACTTTAACAGGCCATTATAGAACATCATCATCGTCTAAAATATTTTTCTGATCTGTGTTGTGGGTATAATAACCTGCAGCATGTGCGCTTCAACTTTCCTCACGGTTCAATCTAATTTTTGTGATCATATATTTTACCTAATGTAGCTGCAGAATTTTGAATTTACCACTCTTTGTAAAAGCAGATTAGTTATTTTTAAAAAAATCAAAAGTTGATGTTTTTATATATTTGCCTAAGCCTGTGATTTGTGGCATAATATTTTCTTCCTTTGGGATATTGGTTTCTGTATTTAATACTAAATACATGACGAGATATAGTTGATGTTTCTCTACAGGATATTATAAATTAGCAGTAAGACATTTTCTCCAAGATGCATGGGACAATGTCTGTGTGATTGTGTCATTAATATTAAATGTCAATTTAATTATGGTTGTATCAGTGTTTTTCCCTTATTCATCTACTGTTTGATTATTATTTGGTGCCTGCATCTCAGTTCTGCTGTTTCTGTTATGCCTGCTGCTCTAATGAGATCTTGGCATTCTGTTTTTCTGAACATATGTTTGAATATAAATTGGCATGGTTGTTTATTGCATTGTTTGATAGCATGTTGTATGGCTATTAAGAGTATTCGGTAATGTAAGATATGGCTTCTGGTGGCTTTTTATCATACTCGTCAACGTAACTCTTTTCCACTAAAATACTGAAAGCGGTCATGATTATCATGAATGATGCTTTATGATACTTAAAGGCACCATTCAGTAATTTTTCTGTCATGATGCTAAGGAATTTAAGATATGTTACTCTGCCTGATGTAATCTAATTTAATAGCCAATACAGTTTGCATGTTTTGAGCAAATGAATTTTGTCAAACTGTAGGAGCTGATGTATTCTGCATTTGATGCTTGCAGAAAAGGAGAACTTGTGTCTTTATGGGCTTCCAAATGAGGCATGGGAAGTCAATCTGCCTGTCGAGGAGGTGCCGCCTGAACTGCCTGAACCAGCACTTGGGATAAACTTTGCCAGAGATGGAATGCAAGAAAAAGACTGGTTATCTCTTGTTGCAGTTCACAGCGATTCTTGGCTGCTTTCTGTTTCATTTTACTTTGGTGCAAGATTTGGCTTTGGTAAAAGTGAGAGGTAAATACCTCCAACAGTCAACTAATTCAATGTTGTAGTTATTTATCCTTAAATTATGGCCTTCTTCCACAACCTATGCTTTTAAAATTATGAGCACCTAATTGAGTGATATTATAAAAATATGTGATTAAGAGAATAGTCATAATAATATGTGATTTAGAGAAGTATGAGGAACCAACATGAAACATGTTTCTTATTATAAGCACACAGCTTGTATATTTGCTTCTAATCATAGTTGTGGAAAGAAAAAGTTTCGCTATGATACAGTGATGTGAAGGTCATCTCAAACACATGTGAAAGCTTAACCTGGTGAAGTGCATTTCCCTAGCAGAAAGGGTGTTAAAACATCTTCAGTGAGAATGTATAGGCTTTTGATGCTGGTTTTTAATTTCTTTTTCTTGAGCTTTTTTTGGCAACTGGATGTGTTGTATCTAATTATTGCTGCTCTCTGTATACCAGTGTTGCGTGTGGGATTAATACTCGTTTCATGTATTTAGTTTTGAGGCGTGGTTTTAAATTTGTATTTTAACTATTCATTTAGAAGGACTAAATGCCAAGTTAGATGTTTGGATTAGAGGCATTCAAACCGAAATGTTTAATCATAAGTAAAATTAAAACTGAAAGTATGGAGTGTCACTTTATTAATCATTGAAGTAGCGACAAAATAAATGTAAAATTGGTGGTTATGATGAGGAAGTGCATCTTAAGTTTTAACATCGGGATCTACCTTGAGAGAAAATGGCGAAATTTGATAAATATTTTTCACATAGGATTTGAGCAGGCTGGAAAAAAATGGAGTAATGTGTCCTCTTTACTCCATATCCACTTTAATATAAAAGAAAACATGTGTTGTTTCAACCTAAAAGATGATGGTTTTATCCATATAATAGTAATACGAAAAATGAAAAAAATGCCCCATTTTGCTGGCCTTCTTTGTGGTCACCTCTTTTTTCTCTCTAGTCTTGCTGATCTATTCTGCCTATATGATACGGAAAACTTGATTTCCTACTGCACGTAATCTGTGCTTAATGAAGTGAGTGTTTCATTGAAATGCCTGCATACTTTAGGGGTCTCTGTGTTGCTAGATTCTGCATGGAGAAAGATGCTCTCTTATATGATCTTATAGAATCTTAAAATTGGTGGAAATTGGTTTTGTACAGGAAGAGGCTTTTTCAGATGATAAATGAGCTGCCAACTGTATTCGAAGTTGTGACAGGAGCTGCTAGGCATGCAAAGGATCAGGTTACTCCCCAAAATAACAGCAGCAAGAACAAAGCTGGTGGTAGAATGGTAAGTACTGATTTACTTGTATGACGCACTTTTTCAGTCTCAAGCACCTTCATCCTTGAGTGCCTTAATTATGGATCTTTCTTTTTTTATATATAAATTTCTCCCCGCCAGCCGTCTCGACATCCGGAGCCCCAGCCGAAAGGAGTTAAGATATCTGCACCAAAGGATGAGGATGAGAGCGGAGAGGAGGAAGATGAAGAAGAAGATGATGAAGATGAGCAAGGAGGCACACTATGTGGAGCTTGTGGGGACAATTATGCCAACGATGAATTCTGGATTTGTTGTGATATTTGTGAAAGATGGTTCCATGGAAAGTGTGTAAAGATAACACCTGCCAAAGCTGAACACATCAAGCAGTACAAATGTCCTAGTTGCAGTAACAAAAGGGCTAGAGTTTAATCTTCACCAAATGGGACCTCGAGGAGTGTCAAATACAATCGTCGATCAAGGTTTAGAACTGTTAGCCATGACGTTGCAAAGTTGAAGAACAAATGTTCGTCCAGTCCCTGTTTTCAGTTATGATTTAGTAGAATATCTGCTGATGGGGATATTGATCTTTTTTGAACTTGTCCAATCCTGTTCCTAAAATATGCTTCTGGATTGTACTTTGGTGATCTTTGTGCAAAGATAATTACTATGTTTTGATCTTAAGAGTGGGTTATGTGAAGAAAATTTCCATCTTTCTTAAACGTTACCAATAGTCATTGCAAGAACAAACATTATCCTTAAAACAATGGAATCTGTTGTTATCCCTAACTATTATCTCTCTTCCCTCAATCTCTGAAATAATCTTCATCGCAGCATGGCAATCCCAGCAAATCCTCATGTTCTTCACAACTCTTATAACACTTCCAGGTTCACTAACAAGCAAACCAAAAGAAACAGCCAATTTCTCACTATGAGTTCCTAACATCTCTTCCTTATCTTCATCCTCAACATCTCTCAACACATTGCTTTTATCAGCTACATATCCTGCGGTTTGCATTTTCCTTTGCAGTTTTGCCAATTTATCATATATCTCATCTGATCGTTCATGTGACCGGTCTCCTACTATAAACCTATGCATCTTCATATCATACTCGACCCAGCTCCACCCTGTTGTCTTCATCACTCCTCTCGACTTCATCAATCCCCTGATTCTATCAACATCTTTCCACTTTGCAGAAGATGCATACATATTTGAAAGGAGAACATAATTACCGGAATTTTCAGGTTCGAGCTCAAATAGCTTGTTTGCAGCAAGCTCCCCAATATCGACTCTTCTGTGTATTCTGCTAGCATTTAAAAGTGACCCATATATTCCTCCATGTGGATTCATAGGCATTTGGTCGATCATTCGTTTTGCTTCGTCCAGTTTCCCAACCCGTCCCAGCAAATCCACCATACATGCATAGTGATATACATCTGGAGCTTGTATTGATTCAAACACCTTTTGAGCTTCATTCAACATCGCTGAATGACTACATGCTGTTAGAACTTCAATGAAAGTAATTCGATCTGGTTCAACACCTTGATATTTCATTTTCTCCATCAGTTGGAAGGCTTCAATGGCGTTCCCATGAGCAGCAAATCCTGCAATCAAAGCATTGTAGGAGACCACATCTCTTTTCTCCATTTCATTAAAGATCATCTTAGCTTCATTCATGCTTCCACACCTGGAGTACATAAAGATGAGAGAGTTGTACCCTGATAGGCTCAAGTTTATACTGTTTTCCTTAACAAAGTTCAGAACCCAATTGCCTAGTCCTAGAGCCCCTAGATGACCACAAGCTGAAATTACACTCACCATAGTCACTTCATCTGGCATTGTCATGTGATCGTTTATCATTTGTTTGAAGTGTTCGATTGCTAGTGTTGATTGTCCGTTTTGTGCATAACCAGCTATCATTGAGTTCCAGGATACAACATCCTTTTCAGGCATTTGATCGAAGAGGTCTTGCGCAGCTATCAAGTCCCCAGTCCTCGTGTAAGCTGATATCATAGAATTCCAAGTCACCATATTCCTCTTCGCCCCTAGCTCGTTGAATATCATTCGAGCCATCTCAAGACGCCCACACTTGGCGTATAAGTCAAGAAGTGCAGTCTTCACGAATTGATTCGAATGAATCAGCGGTCTGTCATCGAGCATCTTCACCACCAAGTCTGCAAGCGCAGGATCACCATGTGATGAGCATGAAGAAATAACAGCAACCCAAGTTGTCTCATCCGGGCAAATCCCTAAGCTCATCATTTCACGGAACAAACTTAAGGCCTCTTCCGAAAATCCATTTTGTGCATACCCAGAGATCATGGCATTCCATGTAACCACACTTTTCTCAGGCGTTCGATCGAAGTAGCTCCTAGCACTATCCATATCCTTCATCCTTGAGTACCCACTAACCATGGTAGTCCAAGAGATCACATTCCTATCCGGCATCATATCGAACAATTTTTTGGCCTCATCTTCGGACCCCCACTTCCAATACCCCGAAATCATCACGTTCCAATCTGCTAAACTTTTGTCACTCATTTCGTCGAACACTTGGCGTGCTGCCTCCACGGGCCCGTATTTTCCATACGCATTTATCAACGCGTTGCGTGTATACGCCGCGTAAGCATGTCCCACCTTGATTAACCAGGGATGGAACAGAACGCCGTTCTTTCCGGCGGCTTTAATCAATATAGGGAGCACACAGGGGTCAGGTCTTATATTGCACTTCTGCATTTCTTCAAAGAGTGCTAGTATTTGACACCTTGCACCCAATTTGGAGTAATACCTGGACATGTTGGTGAAAATGGCGACATTAGGATGGTGGGCAGATTTGAAAATGCAGGCGGCATAGGAAGGAGGCGCGTGGAAGCGCGTGCAGAAGGCGAGGAGTTGCGCGACCCAGTAATCACGGCGGTGGAGGGTGTGGTGAATGAGTTGGGCATGGAATTCCTTGAGATGGTAAATGTTGGTTACTTTTTGCGCAATGATGCTAAGGTAGGAGAACTCCGCCATGAGGCACATTGAAACATCACCTCTAATGTTAGTTAACTAAATTTCAACCGTTGTCACTTTGAAAAGACGATTAATACCAAAATCCTCACTTATAACTTTTTCAACTTTATAACTATTTAATATTTTAATTTAATTCTATAATAATTTAAATTTAACAAAATTAATTCTAAATCTCCATAAATGACATAAACAACGTTGTTTTACTCGCGTACCGCGTGAGTCGATTCCGCCAAAAAATATAACACGTGACCGGCACTTGAATAAAACAACGTCATTTTATGTCATTTTTGGATTATGTTTGAATTGTTTATAGAACTAAATTGAAACAATACATAGTTACGAGACCAAATTAAAAAAGTGAAAAGAATTATTGAATGATTTTGGTATTAATCCCCTCTCACAAGCATAATTACGTGATTGACCTTTCTGTGATCAAAATATTTCTGCGTAAAATATATATATAAATGTTTTAAATTAATTTAAAAATATGTTAATTTCTTTAAACAAAATGTAAATAAATCACTAAAACCCAAAGCCCACAAACAATTTGCACTCAAGCCCATAATTAATTCAAGGTAAAGCCCATATTCTTTTTCTCCAGAACCGGAAGACAGTATGTTTTTTTTTTTTTTTCTGTTTCTCTTTTAAAAAAACAGCAAAGTTATTGTCATAAAGAGGAAGAAGAACATGAATTAAATGGGTCATCCACAATATTTAGTATAGTTGAAAATTCGGAAAAGATCCCACAGTCGTAGCTACACGATATGTCAACTTATTAATAACTCTACAAACAAAGCAAAACTCAAACACTAAATAAGAAATTTAAAATCTGCTTAATCACGTTGAATCCTCCAAGTGCACATGTTCTATTAACTAATATATATATATACAAAAATTTGTATGAACTCAATTCATGGTAAATTTGAATTTATCAATTTTTACGTATGTATTATTACTGTTATTTATATTCACTATCACTCATATGTATAAACACTATCACTGTTTGAAAAATAAAATAACAGTGGTAACATATATAAATAACAGTGATAGTGATTATACATAACAGTCATACGAGTTCATGTGAACTCAAGTACACAAGAAATTTATTCATGCATATAACTTACTGAATAATTTTAAAAAAAATTATTAAATAATAAAAATTATTCGGTGGTCACAGGTCATTGTCTTGATCTTTGATCGAACAAAACAAACAAATGCAACAGAATTTCTCTATCCAAATAAAAATGTCACACTCACTGTCCATTAAATCCTACTTCCTTACTTGCATTGTTTTCCCTTTGTATATATGCAAACTTTTTTCATTCAGAAATTTTGCACATGGTAGGTGCATTATTTAAATCTACTATAAAGTTTTATTTGTAAGTTATCTAAAAATGACATTCATAAGATGGAAAAAACACTTGTAAATTATAAATGTTAGATAATTGACTTAAATTGAAATACTCAATTCAAAACTATTTAAATTAATCACGCAGTTTTAAATAATTTTAATTATTTTCACACTCCATTCCTGGCCTAAAGGAAGTTTATCCGTTTTATTTTGTTCAACTAATATAATAATTTATTTATACAAGATAGACCACATGTTATTTCAAGGTAATTAAAGTGATGAATAATGCTCAAATGTGAATTAAATGATTGACATTTTCACTAATAATGTGTGAACTTGAAGGTTAAAAATATGATAAAAACTTGTATGAATTTGAGTTAATGATGAATTTCACTTTGTCAATTATCATTATTACGTGTATGTATGTGTGTATGTATGTATGTATTATTATTATTATTATTATTATTATGCATATTTATTATCATTGTTATGCACATACACTATTACTGTTAAAATATTAAGTACTCCCTCCGTCCATGAAAATTAGTCCACATTGCCTTAAATAGTCGTCCACAATAAATAGTCTATCTACCCAAAATGAAAAATGTTTAATCATTATTTTTATTTTTTTATACACATATACTCACTTTTACACATCACATCAAATATTTTATTAATAATTAACACTTCTTTATACTAATACACTCACTTTTACACATTAACATCAACTTTTCTTAATAACCGTGCACAACTAAGATAGACTAATTATCATGGACGGGGGAGTATATTTTTATAATAAATAATAATACTATATATAAATAACAAATTAACAATGATAGTATTTATGCATTCATATGAACTCGGGTTTACATGCCTACGATAACACGAAATGTACTAAATTTGTATTTTTGTCAATTAAGGGATCAAAAGTTTTGTAGTTACCGACCCAAAAAGAAAAGTGAAAATTTTACTCCATCTGTTCAAAATCTTTTTTCCAAAAGATTTGGGCATACGGATTAAGAAAAAAATAGAGTATGTGAGTGTGAAGTTAATTAATAAAATATAAAAAATGTACTTTATTGACTTTTATGAGTGTATTTAACATTATATAATAAAACTAAAATATACTTATATTTGTATGAGTGTGTAAAATTTAACTTAATAATTTTAAATACTTAAATTTAGCAAATTAAATTTAATTAAAAGATACAATATAATAAATATTTAATACCAAATGACAAATCATTAATAAGTATATATTGTTATATATTCATATAACCCGATAAAAACGCTATCATACGCACTTTATGTAATATTCCGAGTTAAAATCTTATGTGTTGAATCGATTTTGGTGTATGCATGCAGATTGCTTAATTTGTACTTAATTACATTTCTCCTATGGTTTGCACAAATTAAATGATAGTACTGACGACAGCCTACAGCCCAAATCTTTGACTTCTCAATATATATATATATATATATATATATATATATATCCAATTAAATAGATGATTTAATTTAGTATAAGGTTTGTGGCTGAGTGGTGCTACTTACTATATTAGATATTAATCTCATTAATTTATTTTTTAAGATGAATATTTTTATACTAATTAAAATTGATATTTTGCATGATTACACATGTCATAATTATGCAACAGATAGATCCATTCATGTTAAATTGCTTTTTTGTTTTTGGCCTTTTCTTTATATATAATGATTTATATTATTGGCAGTTTGATTAGCATGTGATATATCATGATAATTCATAATTTGGGACATAAAACAAATATAAATAAATGTTTGAGAGATGGGATCTAAGGAGGAAGTCATTGTCATCAGTCACATGACATTCAATTATCAACTTCATTAATTAAGAAGGATATATATGTAGTATATCTTTTCTTCTTTGATTCTTTGCAATATTTTATTTCAAACCATTATCATATCCAATTTGATATTTTGAAATAGCAAATTCCTTATACATAATTATATTTTGTAAAATATTCTTAATATAACAATATATGGAATGGAATCATAACATAATTTCGGTCAATTCCTTGGACTTTGACCGTTAGCATATCAAGTCAATGTCAATTTTCTCATTTGCAAAAGTTTGCCACTTAAATATGGAGGATGTACGTAATTGGTGCATACATCATTTATTTAGTAGTTAAAATTATTTATATTGAAAATGTGAGTTGATTATACTAAAAAAAAATTATAGATTAATATATTTAACGATTTTTGGTGTGAACTTTTTAATATAATCAGTCTATAGTTTTTAGGATAATCAACTCTCACTTTTTAGTATTCCGTAAAAAAAAAAAAAAAAACACTTTCACATTTTAGTATATACAGGCTCAACTATAGAATGAGTATATTGTACACTAGGTACACCGTACACGTGAGATTTAGGGGGCGTTTGGTATAATTGTAAGGAATGAAAAGAATATAGGAATAAAAAGAGTATGGAATGAAAGTTATAGTTCTGAACTATGATTGATTCCTTAGTTTTTGGAAATCAAAGTGATAGTAGAATCATTTCAAACACACACTATGACTTTGATTACCATTACTCAGTTACAAAAGTCTACAACCAAACACCCCCTACTCTTTAAGTATATATATCTTTTAATTTGCATTATGCACGACTGATTGACCATCAATCGGGTGGAGGTTGAAGATCTTTGTTGCCAGAAATATAAATTTGTGTAACAATATTACAATTATATCATTGAATTATATCATTGAATCATATCATCAACAAATTACTCACTTCGTCCCA
>JAPKLY010000335.1:252047-278917 GCA_026898435.1 Prunella vulgaris | reverse complement strand
GTGTTCAAAACAACTACTCCCTCCGTCGCAAAACTACTTTTATTGTAGCTCTGGGCACGCGAACTAATGAAAAGTAAATATGTGAATGTAAAGTTAAATAATAAAATAAGAAAAAATGTACTCCCTCTGTCCCAAGATAAATTTCACACTTTCCTTATATGGATGTCCCAAGTCTTTCTTCACACCCCAAAAAAAGAAATGACTCACACTTACAAAAGTCAATAAAATACATTTTTTATATTTTATTATTTAACTTCACACTCACATACTTTACTTTTTCTTAATATGCGTGAAACTCCACCTATAAAGAAAATGTTGGGACGGAGGGAGTACTTTATTGACTTTTGTGAGTGTAAAAAGTTTCCTCTTTAAGTGTATGAAAGAAGAGTTGAGACGTCCAAATAAAAAAAATGTGAAAGTAGTTTTGGGATGTTCAATTATAAAAGTTATTCAGATGTTCAGTTGTCTGTCAGTTATTCAGATGTTCAGTGTCTGTTATTTGAAGGTTTCATCTCGTGTCTAAATAATTGTAATTCAAAATAATTAGGTGATAAAATTAAAACCAAAGATGACCCACCAAGAATTAACTACCATGTCTAGCTAAATTATTACAAACACCTACCAAAAGTTAAATAAAGTCGTAAATCATAGTGTAGCTTCTATTGAAACACAAATTACAAGTAGTTGCAACGTTAAGACGCGTTTCATTAATCAAATTTTTTATTAATTTGAATTATTTTCTCATGCTTCTTTTGAATATTGAGAGTTTAGGTGATAAACAAATCTTATTTCGTGAGATGAGTTTATATTTAATTCATATAAGATTCAATACTAATTTAATATTTTTTTTTTCTTAATATTATCGATCAAATGGAATTTCAACTTTTGGAGATCGTTTTACATAGTTTTTTTTTTTTTTTTTTAGAGAGAGAAAGAGAGAGCAAGTCAAAGTAGAGAAAATAAGAATGCATGGAGCATGTACCCATCTCCTGCAGAATACCAGAAATCCAGCTCCGAGTGATGACAAAGAAATAGTGAAGCATATGCCTACTACGAATTTTGAACCCCATACTTTTTTTTAATGAAATATCTTAATACTGTTTGTGGTAAATACTATAACAAAGCTTATTTTTATTTTAATCCAGTATAATTAGAAAATATTCTCAAATTGTGTGATTTGTGTAGATTAAGTGCTTTTATTTAAAATCAAATTAATTTTGGTCTTGACTTTTTTAATTTTTTTTTAGAATTTATGAAGAAAAAAAAGAGATCATGATCTCTCACGTATAGTCATTCTGTCCAAAACTTTCTCAATTGAAAATATGATACTGCCTCATTATTGATACTTTCGATTTTTTATCTAAGAGAACCACCAAACTCACATCTTTTCTTCGATAATTTATCCTCACACTAAAGTCTTGATTCATTATACGAGCATTGACCGAGTCTCATAATTTTCTTTCCTCTAATCACCACATCTGCTTTGAGTTCTTCGTCCTTTATCTTGGCCAAGCAGTATACATATATGTATGAGGAGGAGAATCAGATTCTAAACAAAAGCACTCATACTGGACATTGTTTCCTCCAGTCGGTAATGACACAACCAACTGGAACCGATTTTGAGACAAAGGTATCCAATGCTTGAGAAAATTCTATGTGCGTTGGACTGATCGTGCCACCTCACCAGTCAATGATGTAGATAAATTCAGTCGTCACCCACATTACCGATTGGTTCTATATTGATAATTCTGGTACTTTAGCCTTATTTTGATGAATTCTTTTGAAAACATTTCCACTAAAATAAATTTGTGTGATATAGTATGTGGTAATGTGGATGGTGGCGATGAAATTGTGGAGATTGAATAATGTATTTTTTCAAATTCGTTGAAACATATGACAATGTGCATATGGGAGTATATTGCATGGTTGAATTAAGAAAAATAAAAACATCAATATTTTAAAAAATGTGGAGCTTTCTTAGACAACCTAGTTGAAGAATTAAAAATTAAAAGTTGGAGTGAGTTAGTTTTTGTTTTAAAAGAAAATATGTGTGCTAATTTTTATTTTCAAGATTGTCTAGATAAAGTGCTCATAATTTGAGCGGACATTTTTTAAATAACGTTGTAATTATATATGTACAATTTTATGTCCTTGTATTTGCTTGATGAACTTACCAGAAGAACACCATGATATACTATTTTCAAAAGAAAAAATATGGAAGTGGAAGTAAAAGAACTCACACAGGCTTGCCTACTAAATACAAATAGTGAGAGACATTTGTAAATTTTCAAGGTGGTGGGCAGACATTTGTAATCTATACTGTGGTTCGAGTGGAGAGGGTATATGTCGGGATTTCATCAAATGTGTGGGTAATGGAGTGAGAACTTCTTTTTGGGGCGAGTATCTTAAAAACAGGTTTAATCGTACGTCTATATAGGATTAGCTCGCAGAAAGAGTGTCGGGTTAGTGAGTGTGGCTTTTGGAGTCAAAATAGGTGGGTTTGGGACTTACAATGGAGCCGTGAGTTGAGGGTGAGTGACGAGTCGTCAATTAACGAGCTGTTGGAGTGTCTTAACAGGGTGACGATTCTCCAAGACAAAAAAGACACATGGAGATGGAAGTTTTCACCAAATGGGATTTACTCAACAAAGGCATCATACTCTATTTGTTTCAACACAGATGGTCCGAACACATCAAATGGGCAGCAGAGTAATAAAGCTTTAATGGCTGTTTGGAGAAGCTTTGCACCAAGGCGGGTCCAGACCATCATATGGAAATTGCTTCTGCAACGGCTCCCAACTAAGGATAATCTCTTAGCAAAAAATGTAATTACTCAAAGAGAGGACATCAAGTGTGCTATTTGTCAAGCTGGTGAGGAAAATATACATCACACTTTTTTTGGATGTCAATTTGCGGAGCAAATTTGGAGAGAGATATTCAAGTGGATTAAGTGCACGGCTTTGGCCCAGGCCCCATTAAATGAACATTTGTTAAGTTTCAACAGGATGTTTGGCAATGGTAAATGTTGATGGGCGAGCTACTCGAGGCAAATCAGGAAATCAAGATATCACCTAGGAGGTCGCCCGCGAGCTCGCCAGAGTGCCAAGCGCACCCCCGGGCACCGGATCGTAGGAGCTCGCCTGGGTGCTCACCTCTGAGCTCGCCCAGGTGCTCATCTCTGAGCTCGCCCGAGTGTTCATCTCCGAGTTCGCCTATGAGCTCGCATGATAGTCTATAGGACCCCGATGGTGCGCTCTTTTTCCCTCCGTCCGGTTTATCCACAAGGGTGGTTTACGGCGAGATTTTTAATGAGGCCCATCTAGTCTAAGGCATAGTAGTAGGACGAGACAAGACATAGGGAGCAGTGTGAGAGACCAAGACGAGGGTAAGGAACCCTCGTCAACACCGGAAGCCATATAGGCTCGTAAGGTGTCGTCTCACACTCGCACACCTATAAATAAGACCTCTCTTGTACAATTCACAGGATCAATACAATCCTTACTACAATATTTCTCTCTCTAAACTCTCTACTCTCCCTCTTCATATTATATCCAAGAACACAAGTCATAAGATTATTGTTTGGTATAATTAATCCGATATAAAGCCACATAACGAACAACGATTAGTAAATTCTATCAACAATAAACACAGGAGAGTATGTGCGACAGTTTGGAGCTGCATAATATGGACTATTTGGAATTATAAAAATGAGGCGACTTTCAACAACACACCTGTCTCAGTGCATAAGGTATGTGATGAAATTAAAGGAAGATTATGGTCTTGGTTTTCAGTTAAATTTAACGAGTTCAAGCCATTAGTCTTCAGTAGTTGGTTAGATGATCCCTTATCTTGTTGCGGAGTGCTTAAAAATAAAGAGTAACTTAGTAAAAATTATCTTTTGTATGTGGCTGAGGTGATTGAAAGTGAACATTGTTCGTGAATCTTGTAAGGGTTGGAGTACCACTTGTACTCAATATGAATACAATTCTTTTTCTGTTAAAAAAAAATAGTAAAAGAACTACACAATTTAATAATTTATTACTTTTTTTTTTACCCATGATTATTTGTTGTGATTTTTGGACAAAGAAAATTAATTTAGGCGATAACATCAAAATACTTCAATTTCCAATATTCGAGCATATCCAAACCTCGTTTTTTTTTTTTTATTATCTAACTAATATGTCTTTTACAATTCCAATAAAAAATTTTAATTAAGGCATATGGATTTCAAAATTAATCATTTATTGTATAAAATCTTTTTTTCTGAATTAATTTAGTCAACAACTCAACATCCACAATTAAAAAGTATTAACATTGTAATTTAGAAATAAGTATTAAAGAAATATATTGCACATATATAATATTATCAAATTAAAAAAATATCATCACAAATCAATTGAATTAAATAAAATTAAAGTAAAATTCATAATAATTTTTTTTGCAACCTACTTAATATATCTTGTAATATTTTCTTAGAAGAAATTACCTCCATAACTTACTGTTATATTGACTCTTCTTTATAGAACTGCGACAATTTTATAAATATTTTCTTATTGACTATTTTACATGAGAATTAATCATTAATTATAGTATTACGACAGTATAGGTGTTTTTTTCGTGCAATAATATTTGTAAATTTTATGAAAAAAATAAAATTCACGATCCATAAATTATACGACGAGCTTTATCAATAAAGTTTGAATAGAATATTTGAATTCATACTTTTAAATAGTATTACTTGCACGATTGCACCAACCTACTCAAATACTCACAAATAAATAATTAAATTATAATACGAGGAAAAAGAAAAGAAAAAGGAGAATTGAAGTCCAAAATCAACATATTCATATCTGTATAATGCATGATTGCAACTCAATTATGATTTACGATACGGCATTATGATGTTGTACCTTGGGCATAGCTTCTTTTAATTGCACGTAATTGGTAGGCTAATCAATGTTAGACGAGGGGATATATAGTATTAATGGGAAATAAGTTGAATGATTTTTTTTTAAATTGTTATTTTTTGTAATTAAAATGAAATTAATAAAATACTCTCAAATTATCGATGTCACATGTTTGACGAACTGAAATATAATCCAATGATTATGGATGAAGATCCCTTGTACAAGAGGGGAACCGTTGGATTACACATATACATACGAGTGTGTGTGTGATCCGTCGAATGCGTGATAAGTGTGAGTGTTGAGTAACCAAGTTTTAAGTTTTGACTAAAAAATTCTTTTGGAAATCGAATGATTACAATAATCATCTCCCTCCCACAATAAAATTTTTATTATCTTTTTTAAAGTTTGAACTATAATATTTTTACTATAAAAAATAAAATTCAATATTCTATATATTAATAAGTAAATACGTTTTTGAATAGTTATGTCATATTTTTTCACAAGTTTTTATTGCTTTACATAAATTTTTATATATTGATTTGCCATATATTAATAAGTAAATATATCTTTTTAAAATAAAACAATAAAAAATATAATGAGATAGAAAGTATTATTTTAAAATATAAAAATAATTAACATGGCATCACGAGAGAATGCACAAAAAATCGTTGAATATGTAAACCATCGTTCACATGACTATGAACGATTTTTTTTTTTTCTTTCAAATATTATTATTAGGCATAATAATTGGCGATTCATGAATCAAAACAATTATTATTTAAAGATATGTCACATTAAAAATAAAAGTTTAATATTTTCACAGCTGCATTTTTTAGTTACCAAATAAGGCACAGGGCCATCAATTATTATAACACAATTTTATCCAACAAAAGGAAAAGAAATCTGTGAAGATTTTTGATATGGTGATGTAAATGAGCCCATAATTTCTATATATATATATGTGAATGGAAATTTGAATTTTATTTTAATTTTAAATTCTTTTGATACTTTCAATTAATAATGAATCTTCTTATGAGTTGTGTGACACATTCAAATTAGTTAATTCATGAATTTATTTCGCCCACACCAAATGTATCTTTATTTAAAATGAAAAAATGACAATCTCTTTTATATAATTAGTGCATTAGGGGATAAATATTAAGGTATTGGCATATAAGAGAAAAAGGTAAAACTAAGTATATATGGTATTATTGAATGAAATAAAATAGTATCAATTTTACATTATAATTATTTTTAAATGAGACAATCTTTAATAAAAAATATAAAAAAATGAATAAACTAATTTATAAGAGTGTGGTAGCATGATAAAAATAGCTCGAAGCATTTTTAATTTTTTATAATAAGTATAACATATACTATTCAATGGCGATTTAATTTTTTTGAATTTAAATATCAAATGTAGACCAATTTAATTTATATACTCATAGTAGCTATTACCGTTAACAGATATTTCCCATTCGTATTAATTAGGGCCAAGATACTATAAACCAATGTAAATAATGATATTAACAATAAGAGTCATAATTTGTTGATCACAATAATTATTATTATTATTATTATCGTGAATTCACATAATAATATCTCAATTTAAAAATGATTACTTTGGTATTTAAAGTTATACTTGTAAAGTTATTTTAATATTTATTCTATATATATATATATATATATATATATATATATATACATTATTTATTTGGACTTAATTGCAATTTATAAACGAGATACTTATGTAATAGGAATATTATACATGCACTAAATGTGTTGTTTCAGATATGGACAATTTTATAATTTTAGAATTTGTATGAGTAATAAAATTCATCATTCCTTCTTTATATGTATGGATACAAATATGAATTTAATTTTATTTTTACACTTTTAATATTCGTTCGCCTTAATAAAATTATATTTATATATTGTATTTGTTATTTTGGTGAGAATTTTAATAAAAAATTAAATCTATTATAAATTCAATAACAAAAATAATGTATAATATAGTATTATTTAAAATGGTGTTTATAATAAAAGTGTGAAGTTAAAAGTGTGAAATGAATGTGCCTGGGAATAACAGAGGGACACGTAATGTCGCGTAATTATTTTTCTAATGATATGTTTTTAATGATGGGAGAAAAGAAATAAATAGAAAATACCCTAATTAATTTGGCAGGAAAAAGATTTAAATTAGAAAAAAATTCGCCAAATGACTAAAACGAGTGACCTTCCAATGGAAGCTCGTGCATAAACGAAGAAGTAAATCTCAGACCGAGGGAGAAAGAATTGCCCCACCATCTCTCTCTCTCTCTCTCTCTCTACAAGAGAGAGAAGAATCTCTGGACCCTCAAAAATCTTGCTCGCCTTCTTAGGCGGGACCTGCGCTCTTCAAAACTTTTCCTATTTCTGTCCGATTTTCAACCTCCAAGAAACGAATTGTAATCATTCGTATTAATAAGCAAAATATATTTGAATCCTCCTATGTTTTTGCGCTTTTTAGCCCAGTAATTTCTCCGTCTCTCGGTTGGCATTTGAGCCCTACCCCTATTAACATTCTTGTCTGTGAGCTCTTAGCTGTCCCTTATCAGTAATGGCTGCGTAGATAAAAACTTTTATGTCAGACAACTGAGAAATAAAGCCTCTCAGATCTGCATACGAAACGAGTACTTTTTTAAACTTCTTAACGCATTATCTCACTTTTCAGTAGTTAGGAGACAATGTCGATGCAAATGGGCGGCGGTCGGGGAGGAGGAGGTGCGGCGGTTGGTGGCGGTGGGGGAATCGATCCGAGCAACTTGCATTTGAAGAAGGAGTTGACGCAAATTCGCAAGGCGGCGAGGGTTTTAAGGGACCCCGGCACCTCTTCGTCGTGGCGGTCCCCGGTTAATTCTTCTAGATCCCTCACGAAGCATCATTACGTGCATCATCACAAGAGCGGCCAGCCTAACAATGGTAACAACGTTGCTTCTTCCTCTCAATTGCAAAATAATCTTCCTAGTGATAAGGGGAATAATGCTAATGGGAAAGATAGAGAGAGAAGGGTGTTTTTGTACAATTGGAGGAGCCAGAAATCTGGGAGTAAAGATGATGTGATTAACAGTAAGGATGAAGAAGGGTCACTTTCGACCCTGGATGAGAGTGCCGATGTCGATAGTTTAAGTGATGCTAGGAATGTTGATTCGAGGAGTGAGACTTATCCTTCGGCCATCTTTAGGTGTAAAGATACAGATTTCACTCCATCTATTATGCGCACTATCAAAAAGAAGTCAAAGAGAAGTAATTATTCTAGTGCTAGTCTCAGGCATCACCATAATGAAAGATTGCAAAAGCAGATAACATTGAGTAGACGCGTGGAGGGTTTGCCTGGTTTAGGTTTAGGGAGGGAAGATCTGGGGAGTTTAATTGATCAGTCCGATGATACTGAGGACTACACCTGTAATTCCGAGGATCTAAGGAGGGCATCTGCACTCTCCCCATTGCTGGCAAGGCTCAAGCACAAGGGTTGGGCCCATTCACCAACAAAGTTGTTGAGGAGGAAAGATGATGACTGTATTTCATATGGCACTCCAGCTTTGTCTTCTAGCTCTCATAATAATAAATATGGTACTAGGAACCCGAGTACTGTTGAGTCTTGGGATGCAACCACGGGATCATTGAATGATGCTGATGATGAGGTGGATGATCAGTTGGATTTGCCCGGCCGTCAGGGATGTGGGATTCCTTGTTATTGGTCGAAAAGGTCGACACCTAAATCCCGAGGAGGGAATGGAAGTTGCTGCTCTCCATCCCTCTCGGATTCTTTAAGAAGGAAGGGAAGCAGTATATTTTGTGGGAGCCAGTTTACGCATCAAAGAAGACGTCATCATCGGTCATCTTTGGCTTCCAACAAGAGACGGAGTGTCAATCAGAGTCTTGTTCCTCTTCTTAAAGGTCGAGGAGGATCATCTATGGGTAGCAGGAACAGTGATGATGAGCTCTCCACAAATCTTGGAGAGCTTGATTTGGAAGCCTTGAGTCGTTTGGATGGTAGGAGGTGGTCTACAAGTTGTAAGAGCCAGGAAGGGCTAGAGTTAGTAGCTTTGAATGGGGGGGAATTACATGAAGAAGATGGTTCTCCAGAGAATGCTAGAAGCCTGAGCCATAAGTATAGGCCAATTTTTTTCGACGAATTGATTGGGCAGAATGTAGTTGTTCAATCTCTTATGAATGCAGTTTCAAGAAGAAGAATTTCCCCTGTTTATCTTTTCCAAGGTCCTCGTGGAACGGGGAAAACTTCAACTGCTAGAATTTTTGCTGCTGCTTTGAATTGCCTTGCCACTGAGGAGATTAAGCCCTGTGGGGTCTGCCGAGAATGTGCTGATTTCATATCTGGAAAAAGCAGGTATCTTAGAGAAGTCGATGGATCCAACGGAAAAGGGATTGCTAAGATTAAGAATCTTTTGAAAAGCCTCTCTTCAGTTCATCCATCAACAGTTTCGCAGTTCAAGGTTTTTGTTGTAGATGAGTGCCACTTGTTGCCCTCAAAGACTTGGCTGGCATTTCTTCGACTTCTTGAAAAACCGCTTCCACATGTCGTTTTCATACTCATAACAACTGATATAGACAACGTGCCTCGTACTATAATGTCCCAATGCCAGAAGCACATTTTCAACAAAATTAGCAATGTTGACATTGTTTCTCGAATAAGGAAGATTGCCAGCGAAGAGAACTTGGATGTTGAGTCAGATGCATTAGAGTTGATTGCTTCTAATGCTGATGGTTCAATACGTGATGCAGAAACCATGATCGACCAGTTGAGTTTGTTTGGAAAAAGAATCACTGTCTCCTTGGTGAATGAGCTTGTGAGTTTTGCAAACATTCTCTTCTGTACCTTTCTGTTCTCATGGGTGGTTAAAATTTCGATAAGTATAGATTTCATTCTTGAATAACAGCTAAAAAGCTAAACATGTCAACACATTATTGTGATCCCATGATTTTTTAATCCTGTTCATTTAAATGTACCAAGTAATATGTGTTTTCTTTCTGCAGATTGGGGTTGTTTCTGATGAGAAATTATTGGACCTCTTGGAGTTAGCCATGTCATCAAATGCAACAGAAACAGTGATTAAAGCCAGAGAATTGATGGATACCGGAATGGATCCAATGGTTCTAATGTCTCAAATGGCAACTCTTATTGTAGATATTATAGCTGGAACATACCCAAGTAGTGTTGATGGAAAGCGTGATTCTTTCTTCGGTGCAGGAGGCTGTAAGTGTCTATCTGATTTTTCTCCTTTGGTTCCTGTGTATGATTTAATGCAAAAATAGTTATATTTCTTCGAGATTTTAATGTAACTGGGGTTGCTCATAAAATTATGGCCAACTTAAGAATGTGGGCAATTACGAATTGCAGCAATGCTTTACACTTTACAATGATTTTAATGTAACTGAGCAGCTCCTTATTCTGTTATTGACATATTGTTATAGGGGTCTAAAAGCCTGAAAAAAGAGGAAAGTATTGAATCTTTATTTAGATCAAACTATATGATTTTTACCAGCTCCGATGTCCCCTGAATTATGTGCTGCAGTAAATATATTTATTGCCCTGACTTGATGCTATTTATCGGCATGGCTTTAGAGTGAAACATAAACTTTTCATGAAAGTGCGAAGCTTTTTACAATTGAGTATTTAATATAGGTTTGCTTTAATCAAATTTCAGCATTGCCTAAAACTCCAAATAACTCCTTTTCACGTTTGATGAGTTCCTATTTTGCTATTATTATATGGCTACTGATGATGCCGTAGTTGCTGTTCATCTTAGCATCCTTGAGCCTCGCACTTTATTTTAAATAGACTAGGTCTTCGACATTTATGCTGGTAATTATCTGAGCAACTACTTGAAATATTTCAGTGTCAGAAAGAGAATTAGAGAAACTAAAGCACGCGTTGACGCTTCTCTCAGAGGCAGAAAAACATCTGAGAGCTTCAAGTGAACGATCAACATGGTTCACAGCAACACTGTTGCAGTTAGGTTCAGTGGCTTCCCCAGAGCGAACTCACTCAGGAAGTAGTCGAAGGCAGAGTTCCAAGGCAACTGAAGAGGAGCGCTTAAATATGCTTAGAGAATCTGCTGCCCAAAAGCAGAGAACCGATTCCACAAGTAATGACAATTCAGTCACACTGAGTGATGCTCCCAGTTTTCATTTCAATCCCAACCTAATCCAGTTCATTGCTGCTGAAGCTTTGACAGTCACACGAGATGACTGCCAAGGTGGCAGAAGTTCTTTGAGATGCATGAACTCAAAGATGCTCGCTGATATCTGGCTTCAATGCATTGAAAAGTGCCATTCCAAGACATTGAGGCAACTCCTTCATTCTCATGGAAGGCTCGTGTCAATATCTGAAGTTAAAGGTAACAAACAGCATTATCCATATAGAAAGAAAACTTAGGATGCATTTATACCGTATTATTATGAAAAACTCCTTAATTGTTTTCAATATTATGCAGGTGGTTTTGTAGCTCATGTTGCCTTTGGGGACAGAAGTATTAAAACCAGAGCAGAAGGTTTTGTTAGCAGCATCACTAACTCATTTGAGATTGTTTTACGACGAAATGTGGAGGTTAAAATAATCCTGTTACCAGATTCTTCGGGTGAGAAATAACGCGATGAATGTGGATAACAAATTATTGCGTTATTCTGATGTTGACATACTCTTTAATGTGTGTGAAGGTCATGAAATGGAACCTTTTGCTGGAAATGCTAACCCGAGCACTTCAAAGGAAGATGGCAAGCCAGATGTTCCTGGGAGAAGAATTGAATCCATTATCCATGAGCAGAGACTAGAAACTGCGTGGTTGCAGGCAACGGAGAAAGGGACTCCTGGATCAATGAGTCGTTTGAAACCTGCTGAACGAAATCAAGTCCTGCCACAGGATGGATTGGAATCTATGAACTCAGCAGACGGGCCTTTGCATCAGGACTGGGAAGATGAGTTCAATCATGAAATCAAAGCTCTGAAAATCAGCGGCGGAAGTGGAATGGCCAAGAGGAGCAATCATTACCCCATCTCTCCAAGCTTGTTGCATAATAATAGCAGCTTTGCAAGCCTAGATACCATGTGAGTCTCTCTCTCTCTTGCTCTAGCTCTACCTAATAATTAATTTCATCCTTTTCAATTATGGCTCGAATCTGTATTCTTTTAGCCATGCCTATTGAAAGTCTTCGTTTACTTTGTGTAAAGGGGATATGAATCTGGATCAGGAGCTGCAGGAGGTTGCAGAGGGTTATTTTGTTGGAGTAGAAGCAGAACTCAGGCAAGGGGAAAGGTAATAAATCTGATCAATATCTATCAGTGTTTGCTTGATCCACACCATTTTTTTTCTTCGATTTTGAGTTCTGTTTTGTCCTTACATGACGAGCAGGTAAAGCATGGCCCCGTGCGTGCTCGCGGAAGTGGTCGTTTTTCGTGGTTTGGAGAATGTGCAAAATCAAGGAAGACAAATAACAGACAGAGTAGATGATACATTAATGATCTATACAAGTTTAAATGTTCTATCCAATCCCTCATGGTTTTTTAGGATATATTCTGTACGTATGGGCCTAACTCTTTCTTCTTAATTTCTATAAACATGACAGAGTGATTGAAGGAGAGATGTAAAGTTAGTCTTCTGTTGGGCATCACCAATTATGTAATTCATTGTAGCAAATATTCATAAATTAATTGTGGAGCATTTTATTGCACTAATTATTCTGCAGCATTTTGGTTCTTGTTAAATTATTGAAATCGGGCCTCGTTTCGTGATGGAAAATTATAGATTCACATGTAGGCTATTAGTCCATGTCCTTAGGTAAGAATGAAAAAAAAATGAAAATTTTACTTCCTTCCTTAAATTAGAAAATTTTGCAAGGAATTTTAGAATTATTTATTTTAAAAGTTGTGATATGTACTTTTTAAAAGCAAAATTTGGTGGATAAAAGAAAAACGAGTTGCTAGATGGGTGAAAGAGACTGAGAGTATACTTTGATTGAGAGTTAAAAAAAAAAAAAAAGAAGAGATGTGGTGAGAAGTGAGGAGGGGGTGTTGAAGCTTTGTAATTTGGATAATATACAGATTGAGTATTTCTTGTGTTTGGTTACATAATATTAACGTTTTTTTATTGTTAAAAAAATCATTTATTTGGTTAAATTTGCAAATACTGTCCAACTTGTTGACATAATACCAAGGATGAAAATATCGGTATCGACGGAAATATCGGTACCCTGAATTTATGGATATATCGGTGGAAATATCGATATCGAATATCGATATCGGTAAAAAATAGAAAATTCACGGAAATTTCATTAAAATGATAGAAATTTAACATGAAATTTTAGACAATATTATTACTAGTCTTAATATATTAATTGAACTTAAAATCTCAATAAAATGAGAATCTTACAACAAACATATCAAGAAAACATACGTAATAAATATAAAACGATACAACAATTGTTCATAATTATTAAATATTACACAACTAATACCAAAATGATGTCCTATGAGTCTCAAATGTAAAAGAAGAAAGATCATCTTGGTATAAGCAATAATGGTACCAAGTCATCAAATTAGAGAAATTCTGGACGTAATTTTGGAATTAAAAAAAAATTATTTTCCGAAATTTCCCGAAATTTTGACCGATAAATTACCGAAATTTCCACGATATTTCTCGATAATCTGCACATTTTGAATTACCCTGGACCGATATCGATATTGTAACCGAAATTTCCCGATATTTCCGATAATTTCCCGATATTTAACCGAAATTTTGGAAAAATAATCGTTCAAGTGAATTTCCATATCGGTACCCTCAAATTTCTGAAATTTTGACGAAATTTCCCGAAATTTCAAACCTTGCATAATACTATCATGTAAAAGATAAGTATGTTTTACTAAAATGTACCACTATAATTTTTTATTTATTTAGTACATCAACAAAATATGCACACGAGTACATATAAATGCACACACTGAAGTAATACACACAAATATATATAAATACACACCTTTGCATTAATTAGAAAACTTTTAGGTTTCAGTTGGATGAGTGAATTTGAAATCCGTGGATTTCACATACACAAATAATCATTCTTTTCAAGTAAGTTAGATGAATTTACAAATACTTAGATTTTAGTTTAGGTTCAAAATGGAGAAATTCTAAATCTTCATCAAAATCATGTCAATTGTGAAATACCTCCCCTCTACCCTTCTATCTCTATCTTTCCTCTACTTTTTTTCCTTTTCTCACATCTCTTTACAATTCGTAATTTGAAATATATTTCTTCTTACATGTATTTTTTTTTAAATCTCATTTATTTTTAAATTCATCCATTTAAATGGAGTCTTAAAAGATTTGCACTTATTAATAAAAGTAGACATCGAAATGTACCAGAACAAAAGCTGCTCCTACTATGATTATCATAAAATTTTAAATGAGATGGTTTATGGTTTCATTTTGTGAGCTAAGTACATGAATTCCGATAAATTAGAAGTTGAGACAATATGATGCGAATCACAACTCCGAAGAATACTTTCGCGGCTCTAGCTCGGGCTAGCAAGCCAACGATAACAGCAAGAAGCCTTGCAAATAAGTTTTAATTGATATTTCATAATAATTCCTCAAGGCAACAATTACATTCTATATAGATGTCTGATATTTCACAGGAAATCTAATAGTAATCCTCAACCAACTCCTAATATCAAGGTAATAAGCTAGAAAATCTCACGTAATCAATTATGCTATATTCTAATAAAATATAAAAGACTGGAATTCAAATAAAAATTAATTAAAGATGAAATCAGAATATTATCCTTTTGCGCCCGTTCACATCATTCATGTCTCCTTCAAGATTATCCTTGTCCTCGAGGATAAAGTCCAAAAAACGTTCCTTCATCAATGCCCCTATTTTCCGATGTATCATCCTCATTTACAGGTTCAATGAGGAATGCTTGCAGTGTCTTACATCGATGTCCTGGCACTAACTTTTCATCACAATTAAAACACAATCCTTTTTCTCGCCGCTTTTGCATTTCCTCCACGACAACTTCCTGACTCCAATGGGTATAGTTTTGCTTGTAGCTTTCACGCTACTGTTCATATTATTTCCATTCACTCCTCTATTATCCCCAAAGGTAGAAACTGATTTCCGTACTTCCGGTTCGAAATTCTTCCCGATCAAATTCAAGTGCTCCTCTCTTATCCTGGCTATCTCTATTGCCTCCAAATAAGTATGTGGCCGATATACCCGTACTTCTGCTGCCAACTCGGGTTTCATTCCCCCGATGAATGCTCCGATCAATGCCTTCTCCGGCCAATCTTGTACTCGGCTCGCCAACTTCTCAAACTCCTTTTGATATTCCCAAAGATTACTTGTTTGTTTGATATGAGATAGTGCCTCGTTATAATCCGTATACTCAGATGACCCAAATCTGGCCAGTAACTCCTTATTGAAATCTTTCCATCGTAGCACTCTTCCCTTCTTATGATATACTCTGCTTATCCACTGCCACCACATATTTGCTTCGCCCTCTAAATAGTACGTTGCGTATCTTACTTTTTCCTCTTTCTCAATCTCATTAAGCGTAAAATATTGATCTACACGGCTAAACCAAGAAATTGGATCATTACCATTAAAGGTCGAGCATGTGAGTTTTGACCGATACTTCCTCGGTTCATCCCTCCGATGATTCCCTCCTTGCCCCTGCGGGGCAGTGGGATTAACCTCGCCTCCTTCCCGTTTCTGTTTCCGATGTATCCGATGACTCAGATGATGCAGCCGATCGTCGGGCTATGGGGGTTCGCTGGATGAGTTTTCCATCTGCTGTCCCAGTTTTCTCATGGTTTGAACTAGCACCTCAATCTTTCCTCCCATATTTGCTACCCCTGTTTCAACGGCGTCCGAACGCGCTTCAAGTAATTCAATCCTATCACGATGAGTTCCTGTCATTGTCGTGATTCCGCACTCTCAATGAAAGCACCAATTTGATGCGAATCACGACTCTTAAAGAATACTTTCACGGCTCTAGCTCGGGCTAGCAAGTCAACGATAACAGCAAGAAGTCTTGCAAATAAGTTTTAATTGATATTTCATAATAATTCCTCAAGACAACAATTTCATCCTATATAGACGTCTGATATTTCATAGGAAATCTAATAGTAATCCTCAACCAACTCATAATATCAAGGTAATAAGCTAGAAAATCTCACATAATCAATTATGCTATATTCTAATAAAATATAAAAGACTGGAATTCAAATAAAAATGACAAACACTTATATACAAATTTCTACGGATCTAAGATCCGTAGAAATATCCATTTTTAAAAATTCGCGGGTCTAAATTGGGTCGGGTCGAATTTGAGTATTTTTTTCAAAATTCGTGCAGCTTGTGATTTTCGCTCCCAGGTATGTTACATACAGTTGGGGCAAATGCATGTTACTTTAAGAAAAAACGTGTGTTACAACCAGATTAAATGTTGTTTTCTACACATATTCATTTATTATTGTAGAAGTTATAAATATTTTTAATGCAATGTAACATATATATATGTTACATTGTATGTGTAACACATATTTATTCTTAATAAAAATACATTGTATCCTATAGTAACACATATATGCTCATATAATAACACACATTGAGGAACAAATATGTGTTACAATTAGAGTAAATATGTATTACTGCAAATTTATGTTACAATTGGAGTAAATTTGTGTTACTGCAAATGTGTGTTACATCCAAGGATTAAAATTTCGCGAAATTTCGGAATTTTGAGGGTACCGATATGGAAATTCACTTGAACGATTATTTTTCCAAAATTTCGGTAAAATTTCGGTAAAATTTCGGGAAATTTCGGCGAAATTTCGATATCGGTCCAGGGTAATTCAAAATGTGCAGATTATCGAGAAATATCGTGGAAATTTCGGTAATTTATCGGTCAAAATTTCGACAAATTTCGGGAAATTTCGATATATTTCGGGAATTTCTCTAATTTGATGACTTGGTACCATTATTGCTTAGACCAAGATGGTCTTTCTTCTTTTACATTTGAGGCTCATAGGACATCATTTTGGTATTAGTTGTGTAATATTCAATAATTATGAACAATTGTTGTATCGTTTTATATGTCTTACGTATGTTTTCTTTATATGTTTGTTGTAAGATTCTCATTTTATTGAGATTTTAAGTTCAATTAATGTATTAAGACTAGTAATAATATTGTCTAAAATTTCATGTTAAATTTCCATCATTTTAATGAAATTTCCGTGAATTTTCTATTTTTTACCGATATCGATATTCGATATCGATATTTCCACCGATATATCCATAAATTCAGGGTACCGATATTTCCGTCGATACCGATATTTTCATCCTTGGTTACATCTAGAGTAAATGTGTGTTACTGCAAATTTATGTTACAATTAGAGTAAATGTGTGTTACTGCAAATGTGTGTTACAATGAGAGTAAATGTGTGTTACTGCAAGATCAAATGTGTGTTACTGTATGCACAAACATTTATTTATCCTTATAAAATAGGTTCAAAAAAATTATTATAATTATAAATGGGATCACAATATTTATACAGAATTTTATTTTTTTTCTGCACAGAAGTACTTTTTTTTTTGTACAGCACCTATTTGTAAAATAGTGACTTTTTTGAACTTATATGTAAATCACCCATTAATTAAAATCAGCATTTTTCATGAAATAAAGAAAAAATTGGGGCTGAAATTAAAAAAAAAAAGGGATATTGAGATTTGAGTCTTCAAAATTTGTTGATCATTAAATTAAATATCAAATCATATAAATTAAGGCAAAAATAAAAATACAAAAATGATTCCCAAAAGCGGGAGGTGGCATGGGTGCTTCATTCATTTCCTTGTGTTGGGGCGTTGGCATTTCAACGTTTAATTGCAAATGCAATCAATTTTTACTATATTTAATTTGAGACTAGTCATTAAAATTAATACGTACAATTTAACAAATTAAAATGTAGAAAATATAATAAGAAAGTGCTAATTTTAAGTTTGACCCTGAAATTTTAAAATATTATAAACTTGAATATTAATTAATTCGGTTCATTATATTCACCTCATAAATTAACATGAAAAATGAATATTGAATAATGATAATAAATAAATAGATTTTTTTTTTTATCGGTAGAAGTTAGTTCACAAGTTAATCTTATATCTCCCTCCTATTCGTTCCCAAAGGAAATCAAACTCGGGTCACTCACTCAAGTGAGGAGTCCAGTGGCCAAGTGAGTTAGCTCACTTGGTTAAATAAATAGATAAAAATACACATCTTCCTAATATAACACGTAATAATATCTAAGGGGGCGCTTGGTATGGAAATCCTTCAATGGTAATGGGAATTGAGATATAATTGTAGTAATTATAGTAGCAAATTAGAACAAATGAGATACATAACATTATTTTTCCTCCTAAATAAGGTAATCAACACCTCCATTTGATTACCCCCTCTTCACCTTGTAATCATCCTCCTCAATCAATCCCCAATATCACAACCAACATCTTTATTTTTTGTCCATTTTTTCCAAAATTGGAGCACAACACTATTGATATAACCACCATAAATACAAACACACATTCAACATATGTAGGACAAAAAAGGAAAATGAAATTTCATTCCCATTACCATTGAAGAATTTGAAACAAACGCTCCCTAAGTTTGTCTCGCACTAGATTTTGTTTTTTCATTATTAATGATTAATTTATTTTTCTAATATATACTTATATTATTTTCTCTTTCCATAGTTTTTAAATTGGTAACTTCATAGTTTTGAACAACCACTTTTCAAAAGCAAAAATAAAAAATAAAAAAGTCTTTAACTTATCGAGAATAAATACAATTATTTAAAAGCATATGAAGTAAAAGATGGTCATCGAATTCTTTACAAAAGAAAATAGAGTAACCAAGTCTATAATTTTAAAAAGAAAAAAGGAAAAATTCCAAGTTTAAAATTAGTGAAGGTCATAACCAGTGTTTTCATAACCGGACCGATGATCAAATCGGACAGAACAACGGTTCCCGATTCAACCGTTAAAATCATTTTGGCCTATTTTTTAAATATTAAATATGTTACACTACAAAATAAAATAAGTTAAATATTCTAATATAAAATTTTAATAAATTATAACTTATAACATATTGAAATAAACATAGTAGAATCATAGACAATCAAAATTAAAATATTCAAAATAACTCAAGTTATAATATCAGATTGTAATCCCTGATATGTTTTATAATTCATGCGAACATTTAAAATACATAAATTGTAGACTAAATTAATTTTGGGGTTCGGACGTGTCTCAAGATTTAATTTAATAAAAAATAATTTTTTAAAAATAAAAATAAAAAAACGAACCGGTTCAACCGATTCAACCAGTTTTTTCCGATTTTTACCGGTATTTTCCTATTGAACCGTAAAAACAGTTTTTAAAGAATAATTAAACCGGTTCTATGGTTGTTTTTTAGTTGAACCGGCCGATTCAACCCGCGGTTCTCCAAAACAATGGTTAAATTAAAAAGAATCCTTTTTTCATCAAAAGGGGCAAAAAAATCGACCTATTCCTCGCGTAAGGAAAGGAACAAAAGCACATCAGCAGCTTTTTAGCAACAATAATAATATAATAAAGCAGCTTCTTGAGTTTTACAGATAGGACTTCTTTGGTGGCCCATTAAAGTCATAGGGTAGAAAATGACCCATTTCATCTTTTCATCTCAATCCCTTGAAAATGTTATTTTCTTTTATTTGGTAGGAGTCGTAGAGAATATTATATGTTGTTTGGTAGCAGCGAAAAAATACCCTTGAAATAATTTCACCCATTTGATAACAATGTAAATCAAAATATGATATAATTTTTTACATTTGATAGGTGAAAAAACTTTATACAATATTTGATTAATAACCAAATAAAGCACAATGAACAAAGCCAAAATACAGTCAAGAGGCAAAACAAGGAAGGTGAAATTGGAGCCGCCATAAACCCCAAACTAACACCCACACACCGGAAATCACATAACCAATAGAGTGTTTAACAACCTGGAACTCCACCTCGGTTCGCAGCTAAAGTCGCCCCAATTCAACCATGGAAGCTTTACAGCCGGAATTAATGGAAGCTCCCCCGCCATTCAACCATGGCAACCACCTCCGAGGTCAAATCTACCACTACTGGGATTTAATTCCGTCACCGACAGCCACTATGCCGCCAACCACTCACCCACCAAAGCAAGCCGCGCTCACAATTCAACTGTCGTCGCTTGAATCGAAGAACCAACTGCCGCGCCTGAATCAAAGGACCACCATAGCCGACGCGCTCAAGCCTTCGCCCACCGCTGGAAAAAGATGATGATGATGATGAGATCGAGCCTCTGTACAACCCTCACGAAAAGCAATCGGAGGGGTGAAGGGCGATGTAATTTGTGAAGAGCTATAGTGATTTTAAGTAAAAAGTTAACCGGGCCGACCCTTTAATGGGCCTCCGGGAATTTATTTTTTGTCAACCAAATACAAGAAAATGTCGGAAATATTTTTTTTTCAGGAGCTTATCGGGGCTACCAAATTAGCCCATAGTATTATTTCTCTTTCCATGTCACTTTATACACATGTTTTATTTGGATACACTTGAATATCACGTATAATTTACATACTATTAAAAGAGCTCATCGATTTGTATATATATACATAAAATTTTACATATATTTAATTATATATTACTATTTTATTTAAAATATTTTTAAAAAAAATGAATGTGTCACCCTTTAAAGTGTAAATTTATATAAAAAAAAGAAAATACTATGTATCTAGGTGTTTCAACTTAAAGAATTTCATCATATCTAAAAGTTCGAACTTGTAAAAAGGTATCAAATTAATTAATCCCTTAATTTCCATAACACTGCCCGTTATACATGAAGTAAATTTTGCTATTTGGGAAGATCCAACGAGTGGACAATTTAATATGGATAGAGCTACTTTCAGTGGGAATCGAATACAAGACATTGAACGAGTCTAAATTGTGATATTATTAAAGAATTCTATCTCATCTAAAACTCTAAACTTGTAGAAAAATAGAGAACCAATAATACAAGATCTTTTCAAATAAAAAGAAAAAAAAATGAAGCTTCACATGGAACATAGATTGCAAGACATAGAAAAGTTCCACCAGAAACGTAGAGTTGTACGTGTATTTAAAAAATTATAAATATAAACTCTCGTAATTATTTTTTCAAAATATTACTACTTAATATACAAAATATAACTATTTAATAATTTTTAAAAATATGTTTATGATATTTCATATGTTAAAAAACAACATTTTATATATTTACTAAAATAATAAAAATTGAAAAATAAAATCTGTATTCACAAGGAACATATTAAAAATATTATATGCTCTCATCTTAAATATATTCGTATAGAAAATTTTAATTATTTAATAATATTAATGAGTGTTACAAATTAATATTTATAATATTAATTTATATATATAATAGTCTTACTTAATAAAATATTTCAATGTATATAAAATTCTACTTTTCGGGCACAATTCTTCATACTCTAATAAGTACTCTTCTCTTCCCTACTTCGGCACCTCTCTTTCTCTCTCTCTCTCTCTCTCTGGAAAATGAGCTGCAATGGCTGCCGAGTTCTCCGACAAGGCTGCGTCGATAACTGCGCTCTCAGACCTTGTCTCGATTGGATTCAGTCGCCGGAATCGCAAGGCCACGCCACCCTCTTTCTCGTGAAATTCTACGGCCGCGCCGTCCTCATCAACCTCATATCCTCCGCCGCCTCCCACCTCCACCCCGGTATATATATTTTCTACATTTGCATGCAGAATTAATTATACATATTTCTAATATTAATTACTTTGTTGCATAATTAATTGTAGAGATCTTTAGGTCGCTGTTGTACGAAGCCTGCGGGCGGATCATCAACCCGGTGTACGGCTCCCTCGGCCTGATGTGCTCCGGCGAATGGACGCGGTGCCAGGCGGCGGTGGAGGCCGTGCTGCAGGGCGCTCCGCTCATGATGCATGTCTCAGACAATGACGCCGCGCAGGTGCAGAGTCCAAACATTCGCTACCACTCCAAGGACTCTACCGCCGCCTTCAACCGCATCCCCGCGGGCCAAGCGACAACTCGACTCATCGGCCAGCGAGTTTGTGAGTGAGTCAGAGGCAAAGTTCACGACCACCGGGTGGAAATCCGGCGAGGATCACAAGAATTTTGATCGTGAGGTGAGTCACGACTCGGTCTCAGTTGAAACGGTTGAGCCGGTGTTGGTGAAACCGAATGGCCGAGTCAAAACAGAGCCTCAACTCAGTGAGTTCGGGTTGGAGTTGACCTTGGCCAATGCAGCTAATGGATTCTCGAATCCACTGCACGAATCTTATTTATAAGCATTAAATATATTATTTAAATTGAATTTTATTATTTCGTATAATCTAAATTGATAGTGTGACACTCGTTTTGGATTGAATTTACTATTATAATTTATGTATTGAACTAATGTAACTCGAATTGATATTTTTTTACGTAATTATATTATATTATTGAATATACTCAAAAATTTAGGTGATAAAAATATAATTGATTTGTAATTAATTTATAAATTTTTTATAAAAAATATATTTATTTGAGATTATATATAATAAAATATAAATAAATAGAAATATCCTTAACGAATCGCACACTAAATTTTTGAAAAACTCGTATCTCCAAATTCGTATCGTATCGAAAATATGTTGCACATTTTTTATATCTATGGAAGATTAGTTTTCTTATTCTTCTATCTTTCTGATCTAACAGGAGAAAGGTAAAACAAACACTTATTGCTAGTTAAAATAAAATCCTTAAAAAATGACAACTATGTCAGCAATATTGTTGTGCATTCACATGACTAAATTTTTTTATCTTCTTATACTTCCTCAGTGTAAAAATTGTATGAACCCAACTTGCATAAAATCAAATAGCAAGCAAACAATTTTTTCATCAGCAATTTGTTTAATTGTGGGAAGAACACTCCATGCTATAAACTGAATCTCAAAAAACAAAAGTAGTTAAACTCCTTGTGTGTTTTCGCTTACACTGCCAATATGTGCACACACAATAACTATACACATGTGAAAATGTCATATGTTTTATGCAATTAACTCTTAAATAAAGCATTTCTAAATCTGCAATCAATAAAATGGTGCTAACTATACACATGTGAAAATGCCATATGTTCTATGCAATTAACTCTTAAATAAAGCAATTCTAAATCTGCAATCAAAAAAATGTTCGTAGCACCGAAGAAATTCTAAATACTACTAATAACTGCCTGAGTGGTGATGCAATCTAAAGGTATTATGTAGGTGTACCCAGAATAAGTGTTTCTCCTAATATGCATCACTTTGGTAAATTGCATGCTCACAAACTGAAGCTAACCGTTTAGTTTATAAGTGTTATTCTTTTAGCTATAAATTAATTTTAGAATCTTATTCTCCTTTGATAACTGTAACATGTAGTAAGACCTCACTGTCATTGCACAAGATTCAAATATGGACGTCCCCTTTAAATAAAATGCAACAGAAATGGAACAAATATGAGTTGAGCGATTAGTATAAATGACATTTTGACAGCATATGAAATACAAAATAAAAAGACAAAAGTTGGAGATGTTTCGGAGTAATTGGAGCTGTAAAAAAAGCATAAATGTTACTTTTCTAAATACAAGCTAGCATAATAATGAAATAATCATGTTAACAATCCACCTGGGCACTCAGTGGAAACTTATATATCATTTTAGTTCTCCCTAAGTCAATAATCCTACAGGTCCAATCAAGAATTAAAAACCTTAATTCACCGCCATTTCTATATAGGACATCTATCCCTTTCATTTTATCCACGAATTGAAAAAGTATTATATAGACCACTTTCATGATTAGCCTTATGATGAACCACTATCTATTTCTAATTATATGAGTTTATATTTTTGATATACTACATAATTTTTTGGGCTTATTTTTGTGGCCTTATTGAAAAGTGATTCATGATACCATGAATTTTAGTATTTCGTACATATAATGTGCAACACGGCTCATTGTTAAGAAAATCACTGCTCATTCTACTAGAAATTTTATGGTGTCAAAGCCAAAGTAGCATGATAAGACCTGTTACAAACACTTTAAAGCATGTTGTTCTTTCATTCTCAGTCTTTCCCAGTTGTTCCAACCATCTTTCTTGACACAATTATCCATGAATATGTACGTGAAGACCATCCTTTCAAAAGGGTCCATGGTCGTCCAAGATATGTGCACTCTGTCTCTCCGTTAGTAGTAATCACACACCAGAATGTGCCATGTATTCTCAATCATGATATAATATATTAAAGGGGGCGGGGATGGGGATCGGACCACTTTGTTTAAAGATAATTTGATTACCTTAATTTATCACATTGGGCAAGAAAGAAGAGCTTTATGATAACAAATCAGCATGCATAGATGTAACCGAGTAAAACAACGCAATTATCTTACACCAAGTAACAAATCTAAGCTATTATGTTTCAGAGTGACTCGACCTGGTATTAGGATGAATTCGCCCTTTTTCCTACATATTTAGCATCCTAATAAAAGATTGGCCAAAATCCGATAATTCCCTAATCTGTTATCATAGCATTCAAATCCAACTATTCTTTGAGATATTGGAATGGTTAAGAATTCTTACAAAGATCACTTGTACTATTAAAGGCAAAAAGACTTAGCAAAAGCTTCCTTGTCCTAGTAAGATGCTTGTACATTATGCTTACTTTACCCGTACATTTTGACAACCATGCACAAACTGCTATATAACTGGAGTTTGATGCGTAAAAAACAAGAATGACATTGTTTCCTACTCGGAAAACTTATTTAAATGTGAAGGCAACGATAAAAATTAACTGGTTACAAACCTCAAGAACACATATCTTGTTGTCTCTTGGGAAGATTTTATGCTTTGAGCTGTAATATATCTAGAGGATTTACAGTGGATATGGCAATGCTCTGAAGAGCAGTGGCATTACCAAAAATGAAGTCTACACTTCTTTCCACATAAAAATCCCTCAAATACTGCTTCCCATAGTGCAAATATAATGTATCCTGCATGCACACTAATTTCAGTCGGGAGGACAAACTAAATCTTACGAAAATAATCATAATATCTTAGTTACCTACAAATTCTGCAAATTTTGACAAAAATAATCAATATAACATTTCTTGATTTGTACATATTTTGCACATTACTACTTAGCCTACTCTGAAGTGTTAAAATCATTATAGCTGCTGGTTGACAATTGTAACTAAAAGGCAGACGTGATGGCAAAAGCTACTTGGGAAAACATAAATTTCATCATGTACCTATGAAATTCTTTTGGGTTTAACTTAAACCCCAATCAATGTCCTTGGAATTTTTATTCATAAATTATCATACATCAGTCACAAAAGTTTCAAAATTCAGATCATCATTGGTCTGCACAAGTAAAGACCTCAAACAATTCGTAATACAAAACATCTTCTTCTTCTTCTCTCTCTCTCTCTCTCCTCATTCTTGGTAATCATACAGAGAGAAGGGGGGGGTGAATGTATATACCTGCCAACAAATAAATCAGCAATTGTAGAAAGCACATCGATCAACTGTCACTCTAATTGCCAAAGCTTGTCCTGTCCTGACCCCTGCAAATAATTAAAGAATAAAGGAAAATAATTAAAGAAAAGGATTATCGAAATCAGTTTATCATAATTAATCACCAAAATCCTCTCGCACTACAAAGCTCGTCTCACATTAACAGAAACTGGAGTGGTACGTGTGATGATAAGCTAAAAATATCTCAAATAATAATGTAGTACCTTCACCATGAGATTTCAATTCTAATTTCTAAACCCATTTTCAGAAAACCCTCAAAGCCATCACATATACAAGACTCCTGCAAACATAAATACATAAATGGAGATATACAAATACGTGAGGTCAGAACAAATAAATCACTTGATAAACGCAGAAGAATAATCATAAAATTAATTAATAAAAGAAGATTTGAAGTCAGAAAGAATTATACACAGTGAGAAAATGATGCGGATTACAGTGGACAGTAGAAGTTGTCGTCGTCGTCGGCAAGTGATTGCTCATGCCCTTTCCCTCTTCGGGACAGGACAAACGAGATCAAGTGCATAAACTGTTGATATTCCCAAGTTACCAATGGCACCGATCAAGAGAATTGAGATCGAGATGAAAACATCGAGCGGAGAGACAACAGGCGAGAAAATGAAAATCAGTAGAAGAAACGATACCTTGATGGAATTTTTTGGGAGGAGAACGCTGTCAAAGAGAGGATAACTCCAAACCTTGATTTTACTGGTGCTGAACAAACTTTGTTCTTGTCGACGTCTGGCAAGAAGACGAAGGTAGAGGAGTAAAGAAACTCTGAAGGTGTGGATAAAGGCTTTGGCCTTTTCAGATTCAGGGGTAATTGGTAAGAAATGAAAAATGCTGTGGGTATAATCGTCCAAAAATGTTTCTCAAGGCCAAGCCTCTTTTTAATATAGTATAGATATATATTATATTTTATATAACATATACTCCCTCCGTCCCAAAACTACTTTCACACTTTCCTTATTTGGACGTCCCAACTCTTCTTTCACACACCAAAAAATGAAACTTTTCTCTGTCACAAAAGTTAACAAAATACATTTTTTCTTATTTTATTATTTAACTTTACACTCACATATTTACTTTTTCTTGGTTCGCGTGCTCGGAACTACTATGAAAGTAGTTCCGGGACGGAGGTAGTATAAGGTATTAAATGATGTATTAAGTACATGAATAACATATTATTAACATAAATCAACAAAGAGAATAAAAAATAAATTAAGTAACACATATTTATACTTGCA
>JAPKLY010000335.1:219822-252037 GCA_026898435.1 Prunella vulgaris | reverse complement strand
ACAAAGAGAATAAAAAATAAATTAAGTAACACATATTTATACTTGCAGAAATACATATTTTCTTTATAGTTACTTGAAAAGTATAAAAAATTAAAATTTTAAGAATTAGTAACACAGATTTTGCCTAATTGTAACACGCCTTTGCCCAAATTGTAACATATCTGGGAGCGAAAAAACCTGGAACTACAAATTGCACGAATTTTGGAAAAAAATATCCAAATCTGACCCGATGACTAGCGATTTGTGTTCGCACACAAATGCACTTTCCTACAAGTGTATAGGATCGTGTAGTGGTAAGCTGACCAAGTTATAAAATATCAAATCCACTGGAAGCAATGAGATAAATCTAATCCTAAGAATGGTGTGTGAGTCTTGAAATCAAATAACAAAAATGAAAATGCAGGATTTGGTTTCTAACTACAACTACTTAAAATGCGGAAATTGAAATGACGCAAGAATATGAAAATAACAATCTAAACTAAGACGTGTCTGCTTCGGGTGTATTCCACCCAAAGCAAAGAGACTTAAGTCATAACTATAGAGTGAAAGGACTAACTGAGATAACGGGCATAATTCAAATTAACATCGATTAAAAATGAGACTAGAATTACTTAAACTAATTGAGACAAAAAACATATTAAATTTCAAAGTAAGGACTAAACTATTCAAAATCATGTAAACAATATTAATATGAAACGATTGAGAAAAAGATTACTAATAATGAATTAAATGAAAATACTTGAATGAAACTAAATAGATCTTCAAATTGAAATTTAACCAAGGCAATCAAAATCTCTAGAAATCTCAAAATCAGAATTAAAAATAATCAAACCAAAGTAATGTTTTCTCTCCAAAGATGTGTTGCGAAAATCTACTGTACGTTAAAAAATCAATTCTCAGAACCACTGCCTAATCTCGTAAAAACCTACTGCCCTAAACTAAACTACTGCCCTAGTGATGCCCTAATGGCGAAGCGTGATTATCCTACTGCGTACTGCCTTCCTTTTATAACTTCAGATGGGCTCAAAGCATGGGCCTGTAAATAAATAAGAATTAAAGTTGGGCCCAAGTTACCTTAAAGCCCAAACTACTTCTTCTCTTATACGCTTCTTCAGACGCGGCATCGATCGGGTATGCAGGGGAGTTGTGTACGCCGGATAGAGGATTGGACGGCGTTTGGCAGAGAGGAGCGGCTGACTATTGTTCTGGACGGCGGCGATTGGAATGGTGTTGCAGGCGTGAATCAGCTATGGGTGGATTTCAGAAGCTGAGAGGATGAAGGCGGTTCCATTGACGGGCAGCGGCGGTTAAGAGGCGGAAGGTGTGATACGATTGGCGGTTACTGCGGATTCCGGCTGAATCTTCGAATCGGCGAGAGGCGTGGTGTGTGGAGCGGTTGCGACGAGTGGATTTCAGTTATCAGGCGGAAGCAGTTGGAGGCGGCTATGTGCTCAGGCGGATTCTGGTGAATCAGAGTGGGAGCAGTGGTGTGTGGTACTGTGCTTGTAGGCGTTGTAAATCGGAACCGAGAAATTGATGGCAGCTGAGTCACATGGGAGTTAGTGGCATTTTGTTGATCTTACCCAAATTAAGCCTGAAATTATCAAAATTATTGTAACATGGTAGATTTCTAATTAAATCAAAATAGATAACAATTAAGGCTCTAAATGCATATAAATCTCTATAAATTCATCGCAAAATGAGCATAAATTGATGCAAATATGACCCTAATCACCCGACCCGGTTTAGATCCGCGAATTTTTCAAAAATTGATATTTCTACGGTAGAAATTTGTACACAAGTGTTGCTCAATAAAAATTAATTAAAGATGAAATCAGAATATTATCCTTTTGCGCCCGTTCACATCACAATATCTCAACTTTCTAATCATTTTGTTTCTTACTTTATCCTCTTTGATATGAGATTGTTTGTCTAGTCTAGTATAAAAGAAAAGGGAGGTTTTGCCGTGTTGATCAATTTGGAATCAACTCCCGTTTAGGGGTGGGCAAAAAATTGAAAAATCGAATTTCTAATCTGAATTGAAATATTTCGGTTAATTTGGTTCGGTTAAAAGTTTCAATTCGGATAAAAATTTCAATAACCTTATTTTTTTTTCAGTTCGGTTATAAATCCTGAAAAACCGAAAAACCAAACTAACTGAAATATTATATATATTATATAATATATATTATATAAATAAATATATATGAGTTATTTTAATAACATTTATTAATTTTCCCCTCAAAATCCTTAGTTTCATGGGTGACTTACATATTGGTTAAAAAAATTATTATATTTACAAATTAATTTACAATATCTGCATAGAAGAGTAATTTTTTTCCTGCACATAAGTTTTTTTTTCTGCACAGAACCAATTTGTAATTTTTGTCAATTTTGTGAATCATTTTGTAATTTTTCCTAGTTTCATTTAGGGAAGGACGAAGATTATAAATAAAATTATGATATATATTTAAAAAATGCTTGAAAAATTAGATTATACATAAATTATGAAATATATTTAAAAATTCGGTTTTAACCAAATTAATCAAAATATATTTCGGTTATTTCGGTTTCGGTTATTTCGGATTTCAAAAATTTCGGTTCGATTTTGATTTTTAGATTATAAAATTATATTATTTCGGTTTGGTTTAAAAATAGTTCAAAACCAACCGAACCGACCGAACGCCCATCCCTAACTCTCATTCATTGGTGGTTCTAATATTCTTTTTTTTTTCCTTTTTTTTTTTTAGCAATTCTAAGGTCATTGATCCGTTTAATACGAAGTCTTAGCTTTTTAGGAGTAACTAATACTAAAAAATTGTGATAAAATATAATATTATAATAAAAATAGATAATTTTATACGAAATCGTTTCAAGAAAAGAGATATTTCTTCAAATAGATATAATGCTTGTATGATGAAAATATAAATATTACTTTTTTCTAATTTTGTTTTTTATCATTCGAAAATTCAAAATAAAGTTTTGTATGAAAATAATTTATGATAAACTTATCATAAATTAATTTTAAAGTATAAAATATTTGATCAAGTGTATTAAAAATCTGATCATAAGTATAAAAAATTTAGGTTAATAATATTATGTTATAAGTATTATAAAATTTATTGGTCCTAATCCCCTTATCATCTATTTCCGAATCCCGCTTATCTTACGTGGCTTCATACAACACTTTCTACGCATCTTTCTAATTTTCTCATAAAATTATATTTTTTAAAATAAAATATAAATAACCGTTGTCGGTTATCCATCCTCTTTTTAATTCACTAACTTTTCCATCTATTTTATCCCTCTATATTTTTTAAAATACTAACCACCATTCATAGATTTCGGTAAATTTCACCCATTACACATTTAAATTAAAAAAATTAAATTTCAAATTAATTTTAAATTAACATATAGTTTTTTCTAATCCCGCATATCTGCGGGGTTTTGTACTAGTTTTTAATATTACTAAATATTTTGATATACTTTAAAACAATTTTATGATAAGTTAATTATAAATTATTTTTATATAAAATTACTCAAATTCAAAATCCAGCAATATCATACAAGTATAAAATTGAATAAATATGGTAAATTGAAGCATCTTCTCCCTTTCGATATTTTATGTGCTAAATTTGTATTTTGATCATAACATTTCAGATCTTATCGTCGTTAAATTTGTTAAATTAGGTTTAGGGTTTACAATAAAATTGCACACACTCAATAGTATACCCGGTACGACGTCGTTGTTGCTTCCAAGTTCCAAACATCAACCGCCATTGAACCTTGGAAAATTACGATTCCCTCGTGTCCCTCTTTTCCCTTCCAGAATAAGTTGAGGGTTCCTTTGCGCCGCCCCGGTTAGCTCTCCTGCGCTCTCTTCCAATTCGACGTCGCGGCGTTCCTCTTTAGTCGTAGGAATACTGCTACTGATTATTTTCTCCTCCTTTGCTTGGAGTAGTAGCAGACATGGGATCAGTGAAGAGGAAGCAATTGGAAGAGGCGAAGGAGGATTACCAGACTCCACCGCTGAAGCAGCTGAGAGAGAACAATGGCTTCACGATGGATGAGCCAGTGGCATGCCTTCACGACGTATCTTATCCGGAGGGGTATGTGCCTCGGCCGCTTTCAAATACTCGACAAGCTTTAAAGCCGGCCAAGGAATTCCCCTTTACTCTTGACCCTTTTCAGTTGGAAGCTATCAAGTGCCTTGACAATGGAGAATCTGTCATGGTACTTTTTCCCCTTTATTTTGACGGCAGAGACGTGCTAAATTCATTTACTTCGTGAATGTTCATGACTCTTGGAATTGATAGTTCTTATTTGTTTGATTCTTAGTTACTTATCGGTTTGATGGACATATAATTAGGTTTTGTAAAAACAATTCAGGTCTCTGCGCATACATCTGCAGGAAAGACGGTAGTGGCCTTGTATGCTATTGCTATGTCACTGCGCGACAACCAACGTGTGATATACACTTCTCCAATTAAGGCACTTAGTAATCAGAAATACAGAGAGTTCAAAGAAGAATTTTCAGATGTTGGATTGATGACAGGTGATGTCACCATCGAGCCCAATGCCTCTTGCTTGGTAGGTTTGTTATATTTGCATATTTGTGCGTTAAACCTGCTCTTTCAAATTATATGCACAACTAAATTTTGGAATATTATTTCAGGTGATGACTACAGAGATCTGGCGAAGCATGCAGTATAAAGGTTCCGAAGTAACAAGGGAGGTGGCTTGGGTAATATTTGATGAGGTTCATTACATGAGAGACAGAGAGAGAGGTGTAGTATGGGAAGAGAGTATCGTTATGGCCCCAAAGAACTCACGGTTTGTATTCCTATCAGCTACAGTACCTAATGCTAAAGAGTTTGCTGATTGGGCAGCAAAGGTACTAAACACTTTTTTGCTTAACTGCTCTTCATTGTTCATGGATGCCTTAAGTTTGTAGTGCTTCTGTATTCTAAATATTTCCAACTACACATGGTTAAACATTTTTTTTTTTGTTGATGACAAGCTTATCAAAGCTACCATAAAACTAAAAGTGGTTTTGATGTTAATGAGTTAATCTGCTATTATCCTTTTGAGCAGATGATGAATGTCGTTATGACATTAACCTTCATCATTATGCTAATACTGGGTCTTAAATGAACAATCATTTACTTGATCTTGCTAAACTTTTTTTAGTTAGGTATTCTGCTTTGCACCCGAGATGCTTGTAGCAATAATAGGGGCCAATAAAATGCGGAGGTTGGAGGAGGGGAATTTCTTTGGGATATGGGTTCTTATCATGCGAATCCCTTGAGATTTCTGTATTTGTCATTTTGTCAAAACTTTGAATTAAAGAAATGAATTCCCATCTATTTGCCTGCTAATTTCGTGACCCTTATCTGAACTCTCTTCAATCTCTTCCTAATAGTTTATTTGTATAGCATGTTACAGCTTTATTGTTCAGACTATTGATTTACACCCTCGACTGCATGCATGGATGTTGTAATCTGATCTTACATGTTGCAGGTGCATAATCAACCATGCCATATTGTTTATACAGATTATCGGCCTACACCCCTTCAGCATTATGTCTTTCCTTCTGGAGGTGATGGCCTTTATTTAGTTGTTGATGAAAAAGGTAAGTTTCGTGAGGACAGCTTTCAGAAGGCTCTGAATGCACTTGTTCCGACCAGTGGAGACAGAAGGAAGGAGAATGGGAAAGGGCAAAGAGGTTTAGTGATTGGTAAAGCTGGAGAAGATAGTGACATATTCAAGATGGTGAAAATGATCATGCTGCGGCAGTATGATCCTGTCATATGTTTCAGTTTCAGCAAAAGAGAATGTGAATTCCTCGCTATGCAGGTACTGGTTCTTATACTCTCTCAAATTTTAAACAAAAAGGTTAAATGCCCTTCTCCTAAATGGTTCATAAATGGAATAATCCAAAGAAACCTACCTCTTAAAATTGTCTCCTATGTCACAATTTACTCCACTGCAACCCTGTCCCAGTACTGCAGCTATTTATCTTCACCTACTAAAGTTATCTCAATGCTTACACGAATAGAAAAAAGAGAAATCCTGTGCTAGCTTATGTCACTTGTTTTCTTAAATTTCTCTAGCTTGTACGTAAGTATGGAAGTAAAGTCGTTTATATTTTTATTATTTGGCTTTTTTTATATAATAGACACATTTTCTCTTTCCAATTAGATGGCCAAAATGGATCTGAGTGGTGAGGATGAGAAAGTAAATATTGAAACTATTTTCTGGAGTGCTATGGATATGCTGTCAGATGATGATAAAAAACTGCCGCAGGTTAGATTATTTTATAATCATTTTCAAGATTAGATGTGAACTCAGTATTATGAATAATTTCGTACATTAACCTATCCCAGGTTTCAAATATGCTGCCATTGTTGAAACGAGGTATAGGTGTACATCACTCTGGTTTGCTTCCCATTCTGAAGGAAGTTATCGAAATCCTGTTCCAGGAAGGTTTCATCAAGGTCAGCTGGAGGACTTTTTTTTTTTCAAGCTCTAGTGCATCTTTCCTTCTTGTGTTGTTAAAATAAAAATAAAAATGCTGCATGTTCTAAATCTTATAACTTCATTTCAATATATGTCTAATATATATTTTTCTTCATTTTGTGTCTTCCAGTGCTTATTTGCCACAGAGACCTTCAGTATAGGCTTGAACATGCCTGCCAAAACTGTTGTCTTCACTAATGTTCGCAAATTTGATGGAGATAAGTTTAGGTGGATATCTAGTGGGGAGTACATACAGATGAGTGGCCGAGCTGGTCGCCGAGGAATTGATGAACGTGGGATCTGCATCCTTATGATTGATGAGAAGCTGGAGCCTTCTACAACAAAACTTATGCTAAAAGGAAGTGCAGATCCTTTAAATAGGTAACGTGTTGGAGCTGCTATTTGATTGACATGTCTATGCGCTTTAACTATGGAAAGCAAGATCATATTTTTATAGTATTGTTTCAAATATTAATTGGCTTCTTGATCAGTTGTTTGCTGCACATTGCATGGTAGCCGAACTACTGGCGATTAGACTGTCTTGATTTCTTGACAGAATGCAAATGACATTACGAATTTTGGTATTCAGGCAGATAATATCTGTAACAAAGTATCTAACGCATATATCTTTAAAATATTTGATGCATTAATGGACCACACTGTTGTCTTCTGTAGACTGAATATAGTTGCTTCCCTTTGAATAATTGTTGTCATATTAAGATTGATTCCATATTTTAATGGAGTTTGTAGACACCATTATTATCTTAATATATTAATGGCTGAGACAAAGTTTTTCTTTGATATATGTTGACTATTATCTTGGTTTCTCAGTATAGTTAGTTGATAAGTTGAATAATAAATAATTAGATATGAAATAGTCTTCCTCTGGATGCTATTTCTTTTATATTTGAGACTGAAATGCTTTAGGAAACCCCGGGTTATTGCTCAGATTTCCAGTGGTACAACTTTTAACCTGTGGAAAGAATGCTTGTTTCTAAAATGCACAAACCAACTACTATCTCCGTCCACGAAATTTATGCTCACATTTTTGCACGTGGTTTAATGCAATATGTCGGAGGGTATTACGGGATATTGTGAGGTCTGTTTTGAATAAAGAGAATATTTACGAAAAGTATATCATATGTACTTTCCATAAATACTTTCTTTACTCAAAACGGACCTCACAATATCACATAATACCTTCCGACATATTGCATTAAACCACGTGCAAAAATGTGAGCATAAATTTCGTGGACGGAGGGAGTATATTTTTCTCCTCTGATAGACTATGTTCTTTTAATCAGTGCTTTTCATTTAAGCTACAACATGCTTTTGAATCAAATTCGATCTGAAGATGGAGATCCTCAAAATCTGCTCCGTAACTCTTTCTATCAGTTTCAGGCAGATCGAGCTATTCCTGATCTCGAGGTTAGCTAATATATCTACTATTGTACATTAGCAGTTCTTAGATATGAAATCATTATGAGTGTCTGGCTTTTCATTGCAGAAACAATCAAAAGTCCTTGAAGCGGAGAGGGATTCTATCATAATTGAAGATGAAGAGAGCTTGGAAAATTATTACTCTCTTCTAGAACAATATAAAGCTCTGAAAAAGGAAGTCCGGGATATAGTGTTTTCTCCAAAACATTGTTTGCCTTTTCTGCAGCCGGGCAGACTTGTTTCCATACAATGCACAAAGTATGACAGCTCTCCATCATTCTCTATCCAGGATGACCTCACATGGGGAGTCATAATAAATTTTGAGAGGCTTAAGGCAGTTTCTGAAGGTGAGGTGTCCTCAAGTTAGCGTGATCTTTATTTGTTTTCACTTGATTATAATTTGAAATAAATTTTCAATTCAGATGATGCAAACAAGAAGCCGGAATATGCAAACTATACCGTGGATGTGCTCACGAGATGCAGAGTGCTCAAGGATGAAAGTGCTAAAAAAACAATTAGTATCCTTCCAATAAAGGAGCCTGGAGAGCCTGCTGTTATATCGATTCAAATATCTCAGGCAAAGTCTTTGCTATGCTTTTGAAATATCTCTACGTCTAATTTGTTTTTCACTTTATGTGTTATATTTTGTCTTGCCACCATATTTCTAAAAATTGATTTCTAGCCTAGAGGGAAGGTGGTGTATCTGGGTGATTTGAATAAAGATGATTGTTTAATAATAAATTGGTTGACGGCCTCAGTTTTGTACAATTGGGAGCATTAGTCCAAATGATTTATTGTTTGTCCTTTGCTTGACGATATATATATTTATCAAAGAACTCAAAAAGGTAGTTACTATATCTTCGTTGATTTTCTGTGGCTTGTTTTCACATAAAATTTTGTTATTGACCAATTGTTGTAATAACTTCTTTCCCATGATAACATTTTCAGCAGATTGAAAGCTTAAGTAGTATTCGGTTAGTTATACCAAAAGATCTTCTGCCATTAGAAGCTCGGGAAAATACATTGAAGAAAGTGACTGAAGTTCTCACTAGATTTGCTAAAGAAGGCATACCTCTTCTAGATCCGGAAGATGACATGAAGGCATGTGACTAATTACTTCCCTTGTAGGATCTGATAATTTGCTGACTTGTATTAAATAATTTGGTTGACACTTGGTGTGCGCATCTGCAGGTGCAAAGCAGCTCTTACCGCAAGGCTACACGAAGGATAGAAGCACTGGAAAACCTTTTTGAAAAACATGAGGTTGCAAAATCTCCTCTGATTGAGCAGAAGCTCAAAGTCCTGCATTCGAAGAAAGAACTTGCAACAAAAATTAGATCTCTTAAGAGAACAATGAAGTCTTCATCAGTATTGGCATTCAAAGATGAACTAAAAGCCCGGAAAAGGGTACTCAGGAGACTGGGGTAAGATCACTTCTTTTCAGGTTGACTGCATCTTGTTTTCGGCGACATTTTTTTGTGCCTGCTTATTTTCACTTCTGGTTTAAGGTTATGGTGCATTAGTAACTTGAATAAATTTAGGGAGATGGATTAAGCTGTCCTCTAGTAAGTGTTTTTTTTAATTATATAAAAGGACATATATAATTTTTTGTCAAATTTTTACATCTCACTTGTGAAGAAAATATACTTTTACAAATTAGGGATTTTCATTTCTTTATGAACATTTATTAGATTGGTGGCTTCAAAATTATATTTACTAAAATGGTCTTTGGTTCAATAACTTATCAGCCTGACATTTTCCTTCAGTTCCTAGCCAGTTTATGCAATATTTATTGAGGAGAATGATGATGTTCTGAAACTAAATTTAAAAAATAAAAATAAAAAAAATCATGATCTTAAATTCATTCTTATAAAATAAATATGACATGCAAATATATCTCTCCGAACGACATGCAAATATATATCTCTGAATGACAGAAGTTTCCTGAGTTTAAAGTCCTTCAAAATAGCAAGCCGAGCATGAATGAGTCTTTTACTCGGTCCATAGGAAGCTTAACTATTAAATGAGACTAATCTATTCTTGGCGGAACTCTCAACCTCGACAATTGAATGGCTACTGGTCTAATAGTCTATGAAATAATGAAAGGACAACAGTTTGCAAGTGTGAAAGAATTTCATGAAGGTGGCTTATTCATCCACCTAGATAATGTTGATTTCTCTTGTATGCTGTTGCCTTTTCTTTTATTGGTAAAACTGTTTGCAGTTTGCACTTTGTATAACTTTAATCAATCACCTAGTGTGCATAATGTGGATTGTTCAACTATTCAATGATTATTCTGCATTAATGTTTAGCTGAAGTACGTTGGTGAATCAATTTACCTTTTGCATCTGTGGCCTAAATGATTAAGATATATTGTCATGCCTTTTGGCACTTTCATTGGCTATGTCTACTATTGGTGCTTCCTTAGTGAACGGTATTTCTGCATTTTTTGTTTATCATCCCAATTCTGAAGATCTTATAAACATGCAGATATATTACGAGCGATGATGTTGTCCAGCTAAAGGGGAAAGTTGCATGTGAAATCAGTAGTGCAGATGAATTGACGTTAACAGAACTTATGTTCAATGGAGTTCTGAAAGACATAAAGGTGGAGGAGATGATATCTCTTCTCTCATGTTTTGTTTGGCAAGAAAAGCTGCAGGAAGCTCAAAAGCCCCGTGATGAGCTTGAGTTGCTTCTCGCACAGTTACAGGACACTGCTCGTAAGGTGGCCAAGGTTCAGCTAGAGTGCAAGGTACCTTGAGTTTTTTTTTTTCTGGGTTGTAGTGGTTGATTGGTTGTTTTTCTATTTATAGCAGGATGGTGGCATGTTTTCTGCAATAGTTTGCACATCTGGAGTTACTTCACAAGGGGACGGGGATAAATATTTCACCATAAAATAAAATGTTAGTTTTATGAACAGTATCCACTAGGCAAAGAGGAAAATTGTGGGAATTGGCTTGTCTAGCAAATTGGGGAAAAGGGGATTGTGGCAGGAGTTGGACCATTGATATTTGCAACATGATCAAAGACTTGAGTCTAAATAATAATCATTGATAATTTAATTTGATGCATTTGAATTAGCATAAGCAAATTTGTGTTGAACGTGTTTTCTCCTGCTTTGTTTATCCAGTTGAATACCTCATCTAGATGTTAGGCATATTACTAGCAGGTTATATGGGTTTTAGCTGAAACGAATGGCGGGAACATGTTGTCTGTTTATACGCTAAGATCCATACTTTCTGGAGCTGTGCATGCATGCATAGGTTCTGCTCTACGGTTGCTTTCTCCCTGTGGCCTACTTGGAGTTAAGAGTATCTGATTTTATGTTTATTTACGAAGCATAACTTACTCTACACAACCTTTTTTCCATTTGAAAATGGTGATTTTTATGAATCTGCAGTGCATAATTAAATATAATATACTCACGCCCTTGATGACTTTTTTTTTCCTCCCGAGGGGAGCAGGTACAGATTGATGTAGAGAATTTCGTGAGTTCTTTCAGACCAGATATTATGGAGGCCGTATATGCTTGGGCCAAAGGATCTAAATTTTATGAAATTATGGAAATGACTCCTGTTTTTGAGGGGAGCTTGATTCGGGCAATCCGGAGGCTGGAGGAAGTCCTTCAACAGCTGATACAAGCTGCACAATCAATTGGTGATACAGACCTTGAAGCCAAGTTTGAGGATGCTGTCACCAAGATCAAGAGGGATATTGTTTTTGCAGCATCTTTATACTTATAAACTACCTACGTATACAATTACAGCTCGTATTTTTTCAGAGGAGAAAAAAGGCTTTGGTTAAATTATTGTGCGAGGATGGAAAAGCAGTGTGGCTAAGGAAGCAATGATAGCTCTGAAACAAGGGAAACGAGATATGCATAATCTGATGGTGCAAGTTGCGTTCTTTGATGGACCCTCGGAGTCCAAGAAAAACGGCGTGTTTGCTGCTGTGAACTGGTCTGCCGACAACGGCCCCCCGCATTGGCGTTCTTGAGCATAGGTATGGAAGATTTTGCCGATATTTGTTCAGTTTCACTCCTCTAAGCATCTTGCATTTCCATTGATCAATATCTTTTTACCTGTTTCTTTTCAAGCTCTTATTGATAGTTTCGTGTTATTACAGGCCTTACAATTATTAATTATCATTATACTTGTCTGCATATAATGTAGTGAGAGGACTCGCATTGTTGAATTGTATTCCAAAGTATTTTTTGGGGAAATCCGACCCGACTATTTCACTTTTATGTAAAACCTAAGGAAGTTTTTCTTTTAGGATATGCCTATTCCCCAACTCATTCTCATCTTGGGTTTGCACATTTTATCCCATGTAGAAACATATCCACTATCTATTATATATTTACACACTTATTTAACATAATTCAGTATCAATTACATCAATTTTTTCTTGCACATCAAATATATATTTTATTTCTCTCTTTTTTACATATCATATATTTAATTTTATTTAATTCTCTCTTTCATATTAAATATTTTTATTTCATATCAAAATATTTTATTAGGTAATTAATATAAAAATATAAATTAATTTTAATTATATTTTTATATACATTTAGGCAATTAATATATTTCTTTTGGAATATAAAAAGACCTCTATTATTAGTTTATCTGTGTTTAGATATTAAAGATTTATATTATGCTTAATTATTTTTTACAATTTAAATTATTTAGATGTTATATATACACATAATTTGTTATCAAATTATTTATTTATTATATATACTTTATAATGTATACACATAATTCCTATAAATTCTTTATTATATATGTATAATTTGTTATCAAATTATTTATTTATTATATATATACACTACTATTTATTATCAATTTAAATTATCTAAAAATTATTTATTATCAAGTTTATTTATTTTTATAAAATTATTTATATTATATACATAATTTACTTATTATATATTACAAAAATATAATTATTCAATTATTATTCCACTGACTAAGTAATAATAAATAATACATCATCATTAAAAAAATGTATTGATTTAACTTTCATTCAGCTAGACCATATTTAATTCAAATCAAATATAAATTTACTATTCACAATATTTACTTCATTCATTTTCTTTTCCCATTCATATGTATGTCTCGTCGGAAAATCACGAAAATGCTTTAGATTTATTTTACCTATTTCAAATTCAATTAAAAAAAAAATTATACCCATTTGGTAAATTGAGACTTAAATATCCCTTCAAACAAAGTGGTGTATTATATTTGTGAAGTTGGAGTTTAGTCCCAAGACTCCCAACCCTCGCTTCCACTATACCTCGCCCCTCCCCCTTCTTGGTCAACACATTGTTAATTTGGAGAATTTATTAACCAATAAGTAATTATTTATTCAATTTACTCCCTCTGTCCCACAGGAATTTGCACACTTTCTTAATTGGGACGTCCCACACAAATTTGCACACTACCAAAAAAGAAAACATTGATTTACGTGCACACTCATAAACCTTTACACATATTTACCCATATGCCACTACTTTATATATAAAACAATTTTTCTTAAAATATGTGCCGTCCCGTAGGGTGCAAATTCCTACGGGACGGAGGGAGTATTAATTTATTGATCCAATGTTAATTATTATTTATATTTTGGTAGGTAATTATTAATTATTTATACATATTCTTATAAGGATTAGTCTTGTATGCACCGTTTTATACGGTGTAACTCAAGTTCATTTTTTAAAAATTACACAAAATATTATTAAAAAGTTACATATGTTATTACTGAAAAGTGTATCTTTCATAGTGCAACTTTTCAGTAATAAATTGTATAACTTTTAAAAAATGAACTTGAGTTGCACCGTGTAACTGGTGAAAAAGAGATTTACTCATTCTTATAATTAATTATTTTATTTATAAGCGGATTTTATTATATATTTATTTTATATTTTTTTGTTAAATTTTATGCAAAATATAATAGTGCGTATGTTTAATAGATGTATAGAGTATTTGATATTAAAAGAGGAGAATAATGGCGCGTGTGATGTGAACATTGTTCGCATTAAACGACTAATCAGATTTTTAAACATTTGATCCATTAAAACATACTTATTCACGAATAGTGTTTATACAATATATCGCCAAAATAATATAATGCATTGGGATGGGGTGTATTTTTAATTTGGAGGGGGGATGGTTTATAAATTTAACTGTGTCTTTCTTTAATAAGGATAATATAGCATTTTTCTGTCATGCCAAAATTTATAATTATTAAAACCCGGATGAGTAAAATATATTTTAAACTTATACAAATGTGTATTCTAATCCTATTTCTTTCCAATAATAATTTTTCTTCATTTTAAGGGAAATAAATTACTACTCCTAGGTAATACAAGAACATAGGCCATAAATTATTCCGACAGAAAAACACATAAACAAACTGGAAACGCAGAAAATAATCAAGAAATGCGTTCACTAATGAATATTAATTACAAATTTAGTGATTTACATGGAAAATGGCGCTTCAATCTGTCTCTGTTTCAACTTTTGTGTGGTTTCTTCCGGAATATGGAAACAGGGGAAAACAGAGCGCAACAATTTGACTGCAAATCCAACGACACATCCTACGTCCTTCCTCTCGGGTTCACCACATTGCTGCTCTTCCCCATCTGTTGAATTGTCCAAACTGGTCCATTGCCTTTCTTGAAATTGTAAGGAATTGGCTAAACTGACCCTGCTCGTTTCTTCACAGTGCATATCACATTCAAGCCAAGGCGGCAAGGGTGGTGCAGAGGGCTCATATTCGCCGTGATCTGGAAAATAAGGCGGCGGTGGACGCCGATAACATGGTGGCGGTGGCGGCGGTCGCGATGGCGGAGGTGGTGATTTTTTTTCTAGTAACCTGTAGCGCTTGCTCTTTCTTGACCACAGCTTTAGCTTTTTCAGAGCTTTGATCATCTTCATCCTTGTTTCTCAACTTATATGATCAAATTGCTGATTATATAATATGGCTGTAAAAAAAAAAAAAAAAATGTATGGGCGTAAATGCGAAATCTTGTTAATGACTTTTCTCTGCGTGTGTGTGTGTGGATGAATGGAAGAGCGCTCTTAAAATGGTTACTTATTTTCAACTTATTTTCAAAATTTCTGACCGTTGCTACTTTTTAGAATTAGGCCCACCATTAATATGTGTAATATTTTTTCGTTCTATACTAGCAATAGCATATGGAATTACAGATCTCGTCAATTGGTCCACACACAATTTTTGGTGAATTTCAACAAGTCAGGTACTTCTTCCGTCCCAACTCCCAGATCAATTTGCACACTTTTTATTTTGGGTTGTTCCAAATCAATTTGCACCCTACTGAAAAAAGAAAATATCAATTTACGTACGTACTCACAAAATTATACATATATTTATTCATATACTACTATTTGTTTAAAATATATATTTTTCTTACATGAGGTGCACTCATGATTGTTAGTAACGGAGGAAGTATATAATATGATTACACAAAAATAGAGTTTGAATTGCAATTGGTGAATTTCTAGAACCCTCTCTCCAAAGGGAATTTGTGTATAATTATTTAAGTGGACATATAAATTAATATATTTTTAATAGTGTGCAAATTTGTATAGTATATCCAAATAAAAAAATGTAGTATGAATTTCTTGTGAAACAAAGGAAATATAATTTCTCTAAATTTAAAATCAAATCAAAATCTAGTTCATCAACGGTCTGATTACTAAATAAATAGAAAGAGATGGCTGAGAGTGAAGAGTAGTTCATATGAATCTAATTTAATGAGTTTACTCCTATATTAAAATCAAATGTGTTATTATAAAGTGTTAAGATAATCAGTGTTATATTCATATCTTCTAAATTTAGTCTTCTACAAGATTTTTGGTCATTAATCTGTATATGTTGAATGTCGATATGATTAATTAAAATAATGGGACTCCAATTTACAGTAATGATCATAGTAGACACAAATTTATATATCTATTGCAAACGTGATAATGATGGGTAAGTAAATTCAAATAATTAATTAAACTAATAATATATTTCTTGCACATATGTTATAATTAAATTCAAATATAATATTTTGTGTCCATCGAAGAACATGCATGCTACATTTTCAGTCCATCAATGAATGCAGCTAATGTGGACGGGCCCGAGTATGAAGGATTGGTTTTGATCCGAAAGGCAACGATTGGGCTATAAGGCCCATTAAGAACTCATGGGCCCTAATTGGACGACAAGCAATTAAAACCCAGGCCCATTTCCGATATTAAATCGAAATCATTAGCACGTGACACCACCGAATAGCAGTATAAAATGGATTAGGCTTCAATCACATGTGCGGTTTTTCAAACACATCCTCTTTATTGCCAGTCGAGGGTTTCGTTCTTTCCCTTCTTTTTCATATCTACTTTCCTTCGAGCAGAACCTGCCGATTGATTTGATTTTCGAGTCCGAACTTAGAGAATTTCTGTGGAATTTATTCGAAAATATGGAAGGCGGCGAAGGCGAAGAGGTGAACATCGAAGAGCTCGCAACCAACCTCTCTACTTACAAAGACCAGCTTCAGCAGGTGCTTTATTTTGTATATGTAAATGTGTGTGTATAATTTTTATGCTCGGGTGGGTTTGGTTTGTGTTTGAATTATTGTATGAAGGCTCGAAGTTATTCTTATCAATTTTGGGTATTGGTTGTTATGAGTTGATTGTGGAGAGAGTGAAACCCAGTCCCTTCTAACGTTTGGGGAAATATTTTTTAGTTGAAAATCACACCGGAATTTTTGGCGTAATTTATATTCTTAATGTTTACAGAGTACGGAACGGAATTAAGCTGAACGCCTCTTTTTGCCTGGAAATATTAGGGTCCTGAAAGAAACGAAGGGTAGGGCTGTCAATCCCTCGTTCCTAGGGTAATAAGTTTTCGTAGTTTAGAGAGAATTGATAGGCCTTGAGCTGGGAAGCTCAAAACAAACCCAGGTAAAAGGAAAACAAAGACGTAACTGATGTTGGGTTTGGAATTTGGGTGAGGGATTTGAAATGGATGGATTTGAAATCCATGGATTTCACGTACAAATAAGCACCCTCTCCATGAATTTACTAATACTTAGATTTCATTTTATGTTTAAAATGGCGGAATTCTAAATCCTCTTCAAACTCATGTCATTTGAAATCCCTCCACTCTACCCCTTTCCATCTCTTATATTCCTTACTTTTTTCCTTCTCTCCCATCTCTTTATAATTCATGACTTAAAATGTATGCTTTTTTACATGTATTTTTTTTAAATCCAATCATTTTCAAATCCATCTATCCAAATGGAGCCTTAGGTTTTGGGATTGGATAGACTCATTTAAAATACAAGAAATTTAAAAATCTATGGATTTCAAATGACGTGATTTTACTAATTATTTGAAATTCCTCTACTTTGAAATAAGTTGGAGTTGATTTAGATTGAGCCCAATCCCTTCATCCAAACACAACCCTAAAAAATAGTTAAGATTATGACGGTTGATATCTATGAATATCTAATTCTATCTAATTCATTAAAGAGGATGGATCAATTGAACTAACCATCGATCTATGGATTCCATGTGCGTATAACCCACCTTTCAAATGGACACACGAATATGTAACTGAAAACTGTCGTTTTTGTTCCTCAATTTATTATTTATCTTCTGGGCTCTGCCTCAAGAAGTTAGACAGCGCTGATTCATGCCTGTATTGCTATGTATCTGATATAGAAAAATGTTGTTTGGCATAGTATAGGAAGTTTTTGTTGTTTATATGATTTGAAGTTAAGAATAGCTTGCTTTTATTGGAAGCAGATGGAATGGAAGTGTCTTTACACTCATCCATTGTAGATAATCTCGTGTAGTTGATTTATTTGCCTTATTTATCTAGCTAAGGTTAGGAGGACTAATATATGTGAGCTCACTTGTTCGTATATTGTCTTTAATGAAAGTAATATTTCAGCCAGGCTGGCCTACTTTCATCCTTTACACTGTTAAGTTTAAATTTATGGTTCATTTAAAAGATAATGAGAGTTCAGGATGTATTATTAATGGGTATTCCTTTTTCTTATTCTTCTTCTCCTTTTTTAATTTTTTATGAACCAGGTACGCCAACTGTTGGGAGATGACCCAAAGAACTCTGAATTCTTGGACATGGAGAAGGAACTTGTAGAGGTGATCTATTTTCTATATTTTGTTTGCAAATTTTGCTAGCAATCCATTCTTCTACGGAAGACGGTGGTGGATTCCTTCTTTGTCATTTATATTCCTTGGTAATTTGGTATTAGAGTTGTTCTGGGACCATTGCCTTCAGACATCACTAACCATTTCCTATAATAGATTAGGTCTTTTACTTTCATTGAAGTTCGATTGCAAATTGTCACGTTCTTCTCTCAATCATTATTATTTATTATTGCTCGAACAAGCAGTTTCAGGAACTACCTGTTACAGATGAAAGATGTATTGAACCTTGTGGCTTGTGAAGGTGAGGATATTTTTTCTTGTTAGCAGAGGTATGCATGTGTAGAGAAGTTTGGGGTTAAAAAAAAAATAGGAGTCCAAGTTTGTCAAGGTTCCCATCACTTGTGTCTTGGTTCCATTGCAGGTGTGCTATATGGTGATGCCCAGTCTGCTCTGTCTCGTCAATTCGGGATACCACTGTGGATTGAAGTTTATCTGTCTTCATCTTTTGTTAATGCATTAAAATTACTGGCTGATAATAATTGGGTTTATTTGTGGTTGAAGGTGATTGCGCTGACAGAGGAGCTTCTGGAAACCGCAATACAAAATGATGGTAATTCTGAACTTGTTTCTGGGACAAGTGGTGAAGGATCTCATAGTCTACATGCTGCAAGCTCTATTCATGTGGTGTGTTGCCTAAACTTAATATCAGATTTATTTTTTTAATTTGAAATTTCTGTTTAATTTTTAAGAGGAAGCGACTCTTTTGGAAATAGGCATTGAGTCTTGGAAATTATTGTAATGGATCATGTCTTAGCATTAGAAGCTTATTGTGGTTGAAGTGGAATAATTGTATGATATTGGAACTCTTGTGTCTGAGCTAGAAACCCTTGTATCCATGTTTGATGCATTAGAGTGTTTCTTTTATAAGGACTGCATAGAAGTCATGTAGCTGTCAGCTAACTTTATTGTTCTTTGTCACACATCCGGTCATAAGATTCTTTTGCTCCACTAGTTTATACAACTGCAGAGTGGCTTTTGATGTTGGAATAGAACATTAATATTATTACTAATATTCTGATGTAAATAATATATGGTTCATTTAACCATTGATGTACATTTCTTTGATGCTCACCATTTTATACGAGTAGTGTTAATATTTGTGGAATTCAATGCATCTTATTTTTAGTCTCTCTAAGTGGAGTCCACCTCGTCAAACCATAGATCCTTTTCCTTTGCTCGACACTCACCTATTCAAAACTGTATCGCCGGCTTCACTTTTGAAAATATTATTTTATTGGTTATCATGTGAAGTATCTATAATGGTTTTCCATCTCAGAACTGCGTGCTAGAGAAAGGGTAAGAACCATGATTGGCCAGTGTGATGAGGAACTCGATGTATATGCACTTTAGAATTGTGGTAAAGAAGTGAGCTTCACTAGTACCGATGCCACTTCTACCAACTTGTTTTCGTTGATGTTCTGATAGCTGTGAAGGGATAATGTTAATAGACTTTTCTTTGAACTCTACTAGGGACTGCTGACCTGGTATTGATGGAGAGACTATGTTTTGCCGAATGCTCATGCATACTATAGTGTCAAAGTATGTATGTTTTATTTATTTATTACTCCCTTTCTCCAACAAAGGCAGGCCTATAATTATTTTCACTTGGATTAAGAAATTGAAGTTATTATAGTTGGAACATCAAGTTTTTGTTTTAATTTCCCATTTTGTCCTTGTGTCTACTCATTTCCCACGACAATTATTAGTAGTTAGACGAGATATTTATTTGGAAACAAACAAGATAAACTTAATAAGGGCAATAATGGAAATGAAAAGTAAATTACATATTATGTTTAGTATCTGGTCTATCTTTCTGGGACGAATGAAAATAGAAAGCAAACCTATCTCTTTTGGGGGGATAGAGGAAGTACTTTATCTGGGACCAAACATGTTTTCCCATCTCAGTTGAACTTTTGTAAGGCATCTAAGATTCTTATAGCAGATTTGTCAGAACATAGGAATTATATTATGTCTTGAGATTGCTTGAAAGAAGGCAAGCATATGTTGAATGTGGTACCTTCTGTCAGATGTCAGTTCAACTGTCAACTAGTCTGCTAATAATGTGTACTCAAATAGATCGTGCGGCCATCAGTTAGTGAGTTATGGAATGTTGGGACATAGTTACTTAATGTTACCCTTTCTTTGATGTTTGTTTGGAGCTTTTTGTAGCACCTAGACATGCTTCCCAGAATCCCACCCCTCCACCCGTGTCTCCTGTCCTAGTTCATACTTTTATGACTCACACATTGCACATTGCTAGTAATACTTTTGGTTCTTCTTTACTGCTGCATGTCTTTGCATCTAGCTTGGCCGTGATTGGCATACCTGTGCTGCTTACAAAGCTAATTTTCTTGACATTGCCTCCCAGAAATCAAGATCTACTGGTTATGACGGTGATAAATTTCCTGTTGGCACCAAGGTCCAAGCTGTTTATAGTGAAGATGGAGAGTGGTATTTTCTCTCTACCTCCACCCCACCCCACCCCACCCATATATACATACAAATTTCAACCGCTTTTACCCTCTGCCTTTTGTGGTTAATTTAGTTGAATGTTCAGGTATGATGCAATAATTGAGGCACACACTCCAAATGGGTATTATGTCAGCTATAACGAATGGGGTAACAAGGAAGAGGTATGACTTTCCCACATCATGTTTTACATTTTATCTGTTTTTGTGTGCTTCTGTGTGGGCTTAATTTCATCTGAAGATGAATTATAATTGTCCTGTTCCATTGATGCATAACCTCATGTTGACTCTATTTAATAATGTGATTATTGAGATTAGATTTTCAAGGTGATCAATGAACTACATGCAGTCATCCCATGTCAAAGAATGATTTAGTTTGTAAAATTAAAGGCATAATGTGATTATGACTTTTCTGAACAATAAGCTGTTGGGAATTGCTTGTGTTGGAAGGCTAAGCATGTTTGATTTGATTAACATTATGGTTCTAAATTGGTGATTTCAGGTGGATCCCGATAATATTAGACCAATCCAAGAAGACAATGCGGACCCTTTACTGGAAGCTGAAAAGATTGCTGTTGCTACAAAAGAGGCCCTTAAACGTAAAATAGCCCAATCTGCAACAAAAGACTTCGAGGCATGGACCGTGCCACAGAAACTTAAGATCGATCCCAATGATCCTGAAGATGTGGTATGTTTAGAAAATATGGTACATCTACAGGATTATGATCAATTGGTCATGATATATCTTGTTTAGAAGTTGTCGTGAATTTAGGAGTAAAGGTATTATGTTTCTTGCAGCATAGATTATATTAATACTTTTGCATTTATTTATATTATTGTGTCCCCATGCTAGTGGTAGTATCGGTCATACTCTGCTTTTTTCCCCCCATTTTTATTCTTTTCCTTCTAACTATCATGTATTTTTTTACATTATTTTTAAGGGATAGGGGGTGCATCGATTTGGATTGAATTTATTTCTTGATTTATATTTATTTATATATATTTTGTTTATTGCTTATATTGGTATCATCATTTGGCTCAACTATTCTTTCTTTGTTGTCTTCTGCTTGCAAAATCGGGTAGTCTTGTTTTTTGGTTCTTATGTTCATTTTTGCTATCCACAGAAAGCTGCTAAGCGGAAAAAATTGCATGCTTTTAAATCCAAAATGCGGATGGAAGCAAAAGAAGTTACACAGAATAAGAGACAGAATGCCTGGCAGCAATTCCAGACAACCAAAGGCAGAGCAAAAAAGGTTTGTTTACCTGCTGATCATTGTGTTAATTGGCTTTATGTGATGACTGAATATATATTTTTAATATTATATGCAATTTTTTTTCCTTGGCTTAAATGGCCAGGTAAGGTTTTGACGTTTTCTAACATGCACAAGTAAAATATACTTTTAATGTTATTCCCCCAGAAGCCCTATACCAATGTGAGATTTGGTTTATTTATTGGGCTTGACAGACTGATCGCAGGCGACTATACAAACAAATGAACCATGAATCATTAGTTCCATTTCGGTTCTCCTCAGTTGCACAATATCCTCTGATGATAAGTATAGAGACAGGGCGGATACTGAATGATGAATTACTACTAGTCGTATTATTGGTGGTTGTCTCATCATATGAATTCTGTTCAACGTGTCATTTCCCCTCATTTACCAATGTACCCTTTGTTCCTCAGGTTGGTTTCTTCTCGGGTCGAAAGCGCGAGAGCATATTTAAATCACCAGATGATCCATTTGGGAAGGTTGGAGTAACCGGAAGTGGGAAGGGTTTGACTGAGTTCCAGAAAAGAGAGAAGCATCTGCATCTCAAAGGAGCCAATATGGAAAGTGCAGATGATTAATTTCTAAGCAGTTTCGACTTTTCCATTGCTATATAAGATCGTCTCTGAGGTCACATTTAGCAGCCACATATGAACATGAGCGCTGATTCGAATTAAAAAAGTTATATGTTAATGTACTCATGAGAGCAATGTGGGTACTAATTTTGTGGTGGTGTGATATTAGCGTATACTTCTTCATCCTTGTCTGTTGTCAGTTGGCACAACTCATCATTCATATTAGTCACATCCAACTGTATGGACTGTAAAATGGTCAGAGAAGTTGGGCAGCTTATATTTGTAAGCTACATGGGCAGTTTATTAACGTCATAATGCTCTGGAGATTGAATCGTCATAATTTTTAAAATTTATGTCTGAATCGATTTAATTAACATGAAGTATAATATTTGCCAGTTCACATTAGTTCCGCACAAAAGTGGTACTCAAATGTATGTATCTTTTTTGTACGTGGTTTAAGGTGATATGTTGGAGAATATTTTTGGGTATAAATAAAGATTATATTTTTTAAAAGTGCATATGATGTAGTTATTAAAAATATGATTTTTATTCACAAATGAATCTCACAATATTTCTAAATATTTTTTTATATATTGCATTAAATTATGTGTAAAGTAAGGTGCATATATTTGGTGGACAGGGAGTAGATAATACGCAAATACAAATATATTTAAATTATATGACGTTAAATTAATTCTTTTTTGGATTTTAATGAATTGATTACTATAATCTCATGTATATTGCCATGTATTATATCCTATATCAAAATAAATAAAATAAAATGATCCATATGCACATACATTCAAAGAAATTAAATCACCAAAATTTAATTCGAACTTGTTTATTGATCTCGATATTGTTGTATTGTAGAACTTACCACAAAAATTTAAATCTACGAGTGGGTCCAAACCTAGTACACTAGTTAATTTCGACTTATAGAAGTTTGCACGATGTAAAAGGAGAAATTAACAGGATTCAACAGAATATATTTATATATTATATTGTCCACACACACGTTTCAATGCAAGGAAAGCTCTTCCACCCTAGGTCGAATAGATCAATATAGTTCATCTGTTTATTTAAAAAAAAGAAAGTATTTTGATGGTAATTTTCACCTTTTTGCTGTAAACCATGGAGTTGCGCCTTATTTTTACTAATGCGGAAATTGGAAAAAATTTGTTCGTCTTCGTTTTAGGATTACGTTGATATGAAGGTGGACACGGTTAGGGAATAATGGGTAGAATTTTGGGGGGAAAATATATAAATATTTATATATAAAATAAAAAAATAAGTTAGATTTAGGTGCATGTAAGGACCGAGAAATGTTGATATTTTGTGCAAAATTGTGGGGCAAAGTATTAAAGGTGTGAAACTGCATCTGCTATACAAAGCTTATTAGTGGAAATGCAAGAAGGTATCACTTATAATACTAAAATATATCGAAATTATGGGGGTGGAATTATAAGGAGTTCTTCTGTTTTTGGGGTGTTAAAAAAACTGTAAAGTAATCTCAATTTACATATTATTTTAAGGACCATAACTTTGTCATTCGACAAACTAAGACTCGCAACTTTTAAAAACCAGAAATTGGATCTAAATTCAATCGAATTCAGCCCAATTTGATCTCAATAGGTCACCTTTTATAATCACTGTTCTTAATTTGTCTATCCAAAAAATCAAAATCCTCATTTTGCAACCCCACAAGTCTTTCAAAAAAAAAAACCCACAATCTACATTCTACATAATTCATTATTTTTATATGTTAGTAACTGAAAATGTATAAATAAAAACACCTAATAAACAATAAAATTTCATCTATACATAGATGGAAAAACTACTGGAACAATTGATTTACATAGCCTTTGTGCTCAAGTAAAGCAGCCACTCACACTACCAGAGATTCAATCAATACATCAATACGGCATGCTATAAAAATATAAGTTAATTGAGAAGCAACAAAATTGAAGAATTTGCAGGGAGAAGGGGAACATATCAGTTCACCCTCATAAAACCACTATACCTTCATTCAGATTCCAATACGCAATCTTCTATAAACATAAATATATAAGAGAGTTCTTACAGTTCAGTGACTAAAAGGAGACCATCATCAGTCACTGCATCTCTCTACTAGGTTAATACACATAGCTGCAAATAAAACTGTTTGAACCAATCCTCTCTCTCTCTCTTTTTAATATGCTGTTCTATAATTCAAGAGTGAGGAAAGAGAACTAACTTGAAGCTTGGCCTATAATTCAAGACTTCTGAGCTTCTAGCTCCTGCGATATCCTTGATAGATAGAAAGCTCAAATCATGTGTAGTAATATCTTTTCTCCAAGGCCCCATTACCCTCAATTCCCTAAAAGTCCTTTTGCGGGGACTAAACGAAACGAGGGAGTTGAAACTGGATATGAACCAGAGATCTCCGTTGTTAAAAAGTTTAACAGGTCGATGCAGATCCACAACTTGCAACAAACAGTAGAAATTCATGTCGATTCTAAATTCCTTTGCCCATGAATCTTGATCACCATATTCTCTCATTGCCCAAACCTCAAACTCTATATCCTCATAAATGAAGCATATACAAAGGCATCCTTTTAGGACCCCGACGTTGATCCAAGAAACCTTCTTCACATATTGTGTATCAAAGTGTGATGGTGGTGGGACAAACACAAACCTTTCTCTTTCCAAGTTAAATGAACATATAAGCTCCGATGGTCTACTACTGGTGGTTATCCAATGAAGGGCCCCGTTAAGGAAAGGATCAAATGATTTCAGTTTTGGACTTGGAGCATTCTCAATCAAGCTTCTCCATGAATCTGAACCGACCGTGTGCACTGCTGCAACAATTTTTGTCGAGTCTTTGGTGTTGGGATGCATGAACCTGATAACCTTGTACTGCTTCATCCTGGGACAGTAACCGAATCCAGAATGGTTGGCATACGCAAAAGATGGAGCTGATAATCGAGGAATCTGTAAGAATTCACGGAGTACAGGATTGCAAATGCCATATAAAGGCTTTGATGGTGAATCAAAATACAGACATAGCAATCCATTACATGAACCAATGAGAGTGAGTTTTTGGGTACGAAAACTGAACTCAGCATTTCCTTTACATAAGGAACGCCTGCTGAAAGAGCGCCGGATATTTTGATCATCGCTGCTGCAAGATGACAAAGTAGTTTCGCTAAGATCACAGGTGAAGAAGTAAAGTGATCCACATTTCCCTATATTCTCTTCAAGAATTATGTTGGTTGTTAAGGCCGGTGATATAGTGAGATGTATTTTGGAGAAATAAGGATCTTTGAGCAGCTCAAGAAGCATCTTGCAAACAAGTCTACACTGAAATATCATCCTCAATGGAAGCCTTGAAATAATATCGCATATTATGTGCACAGGCAACTCAAGCAGAGGAAAATAATGTAAATCGGTTGATGCAAGGCGTCGATCTTCACCTCTCACTTTGTGCCCTCTTACTTCATTTACCACAATGTCTTCATACCGTCTTCTTTTGCAGCATCCGCGGGACACCATTTTAGACTGATGCTCATCACAAGTCTGCAGAAAAGACACCGATCAAATTCCAATGGTTGTAAAATTTAGTAACAGGCAAGGCATCCATCAATTAAAGCTCAACATTCAGTAAAGAAATCAAATGGTACATAGGAAATTAGAGCCAAAAGCCAAATTGTTGTATTGCTGTCTACTTCGGTATAAAAAGAACTAAGTTAAAACCTGAAATTTCCACACATGGAGAAGCACAGTAAAAGACAGAATGCAATATGAGTTGAGGAATCTCTGGCCAATAAAACAGTTTAAAGAATAAGCTGCAAAATTACTTATTAAAAGGCCACAACATTTACAGTCAAGTGTTGCTCTGTATCTGTAGGACCCTAACCAAAACAATTAAGTACAAAATGAACAATGATCAGCTTTACATGATTTAAAAACAGAATTGTGAATTGAACTGCACCACGAACTTTTCAAATAAGCAAAATCACGAATTTTAACGGCCAAAAGACACGATCCAATACGTAAACACAGTAAGGAAAGCAGTTATCCATTAAAAAAACTATTTTCATTTGGAAATTGGGACTGATTCCAAGTGATGAACTCAAATCCTCGAGATTATAAAACAGCGCATCCATAAACAGAGCCGATAAGTAAACGAACAAAAAAAATGCGGAAACGAAAATTGACTAATGATTATCATCTGAGGCATTGAAATTAAGCCAATTCATCCAAAATTAACCGAATACGCAAACATGATCTCAGAATCGCGATTAATTTTCACAATTACCAGCTCGAAATTCGGGGCATCCGATTCCGATCTTTGACGGCACGAAGATCAATTAGTTAAGAAAAACACGCATAATTGAAGTGCAGAAATATTAAAGAAAAATGTTGGCACCTGTGATTGAAAGAGAGAAAGCTAAACGGAAACCCTCAGTTTTCTGTGTAGCTTCGGTGTCAGTGCCTTAGTACTATGACACAGACAGCGGAAGCAGGAGGTGTTATACATTCCCACTCTCTTAATAAATTAAAAAAGTTATAAAAATAAAATACTCCATAATTTTGCACGAAAATATTCCTTATCAATAAAAAAAAAAAAAAAAAGGATAGTAATGGTATCATAGTATTGATAATAAATTTGCACAATGATTTATTTTTTAATTAATTATATTCTTCATATTTAATATAAATATATAATATTATAATATTTAAATTATTAAGTCTTAAAAAAATAATTTGAAATATTTATTTGGACAACAATATCAAATATTTAAATTAAAATTTTAAAAATAAACTAAATATTAAAAATCATTTTATGAAAATTTTATATATAAAACCTACTAAAAAATTAATAAAGTATTTTTCAATAAAAATAAATAAATAATATCACTCCTAATACTACACCATCTTTTGCTATTTAGAGGCTTCTTTATAGAAAAGATCCACTAAATTAGATGTATATCCTGAGTAATCCTTAAATATCTTGAATTTATACTATTACATTATTATTTTCACATTATCTCAAATTTTTATTCAGGCTAACTTAAATTCTAGTTTTATCTCATATAATATTTAAATATTATTTTAATTATTCATCTTATTTATAATTTAAATGTCATTTTACATTTTTCAGTATGAGTTAATTATGTTTTTTCTCACTTTATCTTTAAAAATTCATTAAATATATATTAATTGTCTTCAAATTCTTGTTTAGAATTTCGAATCTATTAATTAAAAGTAAAGTAAAAACGTTAATTATTTATATATATATATATATATGGACCAATCATAAATTGATACAAAAATAATATACTACTCCCTCCGTCCCGTAGGAATTTGCACCCTATGGGACGACATATTTTTTAAGAAAAAATGTGTTTTATAATATAAAGTAGTGGCATATAGGTAAATATGTGTATATATTTGTGAGTGTGCACGTAAATCAATGTTTCCTTTTTTAATAGTGTATATATGTGTGTGGGACGTCTAAATAAGAAAATTGTGCAAATTCCTGTGGAACAGATGGAGTATTTTCAAATAAGTACAATATGCAAAAAAACTCTACTATTCAACTTCTGTTACACTTTTATGTAAAAAAATTATACCGATTTAAAAATAGTGCATTATTTTCGTATCAATATCTGATTATTTATATTTTATTGCTATAAATTATTTTTAATATAAAAAATGGTACTTCCTCCATCCCACTATAAGTTGCTCATTTTACTATTTTTGTCCGTCCCACTATATGTTGTTCATTTACTTTATTACCTTTTTTTGGAAACTATTATTCACTTCTTTATTATTATTTTCAATACTTTTTACACTATTTTCATTACTTTTTCACTTTATTTCATCGCATCACTTATACTTTTTCACTTTTTTCATACATCACTTATACTTTTTCACTTTCACCTTAATACGTGTGCCCAAAAGCAACGAGCAACTTATACCGAGACGGATGAAGTATAAGATATTAATTTTTGATTGAATCAATTTTCTCACATCTACTTATATTTTAGAAAAGAGAAAATTATAAAATGGTTCATAAAATTGACACTAATTACAAATTAATTATGTACAGAAAAAAATACTTTTGTACAAAAAAATTATACTTCAGTGCAAATATTATGAACCAATTTATAAATATAATCACTTTTTTTTATCAATATGAAAATGTCCATTTGGAAAATTCTGTACTTAGAATCCTACTTTGTAGATAACCTCAATAATATAAAGTAAGTATAATAAAAAAAATTATTCTACTTATGAAAAGATTATAAAATTATAAAAAAATTAATTTACGAACACAATGAGACTCTACCTGGATGAGTGGATTTAAAATCTGTGAATTTCACATACAAATAATCATTATCTCCATAAATTTATAAATACTTAGATTTGAGTTATACTTAAAATGAAGGAATTCTAAATCCATTTCAAAACCATGTCATTTGAAATCACTCCCCCTCACCCGTTTGGCCATTTTCATCTCTATTTCTCATTACTTTTTCCCATCTCTTATCTCTTTATAATTCTTAACTTGAAATATATAATATTTTATATAAAAAAAATTATAAATCCATTTATTTTTAAATTCCTCTATCAAGTGTAGTCTTTTAACTTTTCAAAACAAACATATGCACTTGTGCTTCAACCACATTAATCTAATTCAAACCAAATTATTTTGGTTGAAAATCTGTATATTTTCATGTAAAGCTACTTAAATACATAAATTTATTAACTATTTATCCTACATATATCGGTTATATATTAATTTTAGAAGTTACTTTTATAATCTAATTAAGATACCATTAAGCATTGATTTATAAGTATATTATTTTTCTCACGTCTCTGAGGAAATTCTATACTTAAGAATCCTAAATTATGGACAATGATAATGAGAATTAATTATATAATTTTTTAAGTTTATTATGTAATAAATAAACATGTATATTATATAAAGGTAAATTTTAGGAGCTTATGCTACTCATCATCTGCAATAGTATTTTCATAACCGGACCGGTGATCAAATCGAACATAACATCAGTTGCCGATTGGACCGGCAGTCTAACCACCTAAATTATTTCATTTTTTAAATATTATATATGTCATATTAAAAAATAAAATAAATTAAATATTCTCATACGAAATTTTAATGAATTATAAATACATATTGAAATAAACATAATAAAATCATAGACAATTAAAATTAAAATATTCAAAATAACTCAAGTTATAATATCAAATTGTTGTAATTAATAACATATCTCGTAACTCATGTATAGTAAAGTCAAATTAAAATATTACTATAAAAATTTTCGGGGTTAAGAAGTTTCGATTTAATTTAATAAAAAAAATTAAAATATGAAAACAAACAGGTTCAAACGAATTTTTTATTCATTTTGTTTTTTACCGGTTTGATCGTTTTTTTCTTATTGAACCTTAAAAATGGGGTTTTAGGGGATAATTGAATTGGTTCTATGACTGATTCATAGTTCAATCGGTTCTCAAAAAAAGTGCCTACAACCTTCAAATGACGAGTCTCCTATGATCAAAGTTGAAATTTCTCTTCTACCAATTTCAAATTTAACTTTCATTCTACTATTTTTGTTTCGGCCATGGCTAATCATTTAGGCCTCGTTTGGTAGGCGAGAAAAGGGTCTGAAAAAAAGGTATCAGGTGTTTTCACGGATACCAAACGCCATAAATATTTTCTTGGATACCCGCACTTTTTCTTGGTCAGGACTCCTTCCCTACAATTCTCTACAATTTCAACAGAAGGTCCGAGAAACCATATCTAGCGATTTTATTCCGATTATATTTTCTTGGCCAAACAGTGTTATCAAGAACATTAGCGACGGTGGTGGTTTCCATTTCAACGGCGACGGTGGTTTCCATTTCAGTGGCCACGGCGTCCATTCACCGGAAATTGGCCGGCAACTGCTTCAGGGGCCACGGCGTCCATTTCAGCGACGGTGGTTTCCATTTCAGTGGCCACGACGTCCATTCACAAGGAAGAGTGGCAGTGCTTCGTGCGGCAGCGATTGGATGCAGGCGCAGCCCTGGCGGCGCGATTTCGAGAGACGATTGTCGTGAAGTCAGTGAAGGTTGGGCTGTGAAGATTGACGGCGAAACAGAGTCGGTGTTGATGCCAATGCCGCAGGAAAGTAGGTTTAGCCACTCAAATTTCAGGCGTATTTTGCTTCAAATTGGTGGTTGAGTGAGTAGTTTCGACGGTGAATATCTGGGTATGGTGGTTTAAGCATCTGAGATCGGAGAATGTGGATGGTTTTATGGTTTCACTCTCGATTGTGCCATTTTTATATGTTTTAATATCTTCTATCAAATAAATTATTACAATTCATGATCTTTATAACACATCCTACCAAACAACATATTAAACATCTTTTTTTACTTTATCTTGAGGGTCCCACCATTTTTCTTTTCTCACATTTTCTCATCCCCTTTTCCCAACTCCCCTACCAAACGAGGCCTTAGTCTTTTCTTTTTCTAACTCTTGGCATGGATAATCTTTTTCAACTTTATTGCAAAGCAATAACTATTGAATTAACTCAATATTCAATTGGAAAAATGTCATAAAATTTTATATATTTTACAATTTAAAAATAATTTCAAACGAAAACATATTGCACATATGCAATTTAAGTGCAATATTAAATATTAGCTTATTCTCACCCAGTGGAAAAGTATAAAAAAAAGGGGGCATCATGATGAAAATGATGTAATAAAATAATAATTGTGATTAATTGTATAAGTATAATTATAACTCCAACAATTTTAATTCATGTGTAATGAAATGATAATTTTACTATGATAAACTAATGAACTACGTACGATATATACTATTCTAAAAATGGATTAAAAAATCGCATGTATTCTTATATTAGAAAAATAAAAGAGCATGATCATAATTAAAATAAAGTAACTAAACAAACTAAATATTCAAATTTTAATTTAAGACGCTATATTTTCTTATAATTAAAAAAAAAATCAATTGAAAGTCTTTCATGTTATATATAGTTAGTAAAAATGTATTATTAATTCATTACACTTTAATCATTTCTGTATGTTGTTTGGGCTAAATGGGATAAGCTTCCAAATTTAAATAGGTCGTGTGTTTTTGTTACAAATGCACAAAATACATTTTGATATTGTTTTTATTCTACAAAAAATTCCTTTCATGTACTCTCTTTTAGTTCATGGACTCGTGAGTGAATGTAAAAAAAAAAAAAACTCACATTGCTTATTTTCTGAGTTTCTCTGATAAAATTCTAGTTTATTATTGTTTTCACTTTTAATTTAATCTTTTATCCCTTTAATTTTTTCCCCAAGACCATCTTCAATCAATCCTGCGGGAGATGAAAAATTACTCCAATTCTGAATTAGATTTATGCGCCACAATAGAGTGATGAATAGTGCCTCGCTGAGTTCAGCACACACTTTTCACTTGCACCCATTTTTTTAGTTATGTAATACTTTTAAATTTAAATTGTAATACTATTAGGTTTAACAATTAAATTATAATACTTTTAGAATAAATAATTAATTGTAATATTTTTAGATTGAACAAGTAAATTGTAATATTTCGTAGTTGAATAATTAAATGTAATATTTATTCATGATTTTTGTTTAAATCATAAATAATATATTATAATATT
>JAPKLY010000335.1:183813-219812 GCA_026898435.1 Prunella vulgaris | reverse complement strand
AATATCCTAATAATTAATATGTAGGATTGTATCATGTTATTAAATTTAATTTAATTTTATAATTTTTATTCCATAATTAATGTATTATTTTTAAATTAAAAATTAATTTATATTTATTTAAAATTTAATAGCATAAAATAATAATAAAAGTATATAATTATAAAATTTAAATTATATAAATTAAATTTAATAAAATTTTAAAAATTTATATATAGTGCAGAATGTAGCGTTAATTTTTAAAAATAATTTTAAATCTTGCGCTAAAATAGCGCGAACTCTACGGTACTCTGACGGTTGGAGATGTTGTGAGAATGAATGATAACTTTATATCTCAATAGTGATATATTAGAATCAAAATCAGGTGACTCGATTTTGAGTTTATTTTATGAGAAACACTTTTCTTTAATGGAATATCAGGCAATGACTTTTTCTAATGAGAGAGAGAGACCTAGTTTCAAGGCCTAGAGTCTAAATCAGAATATATAAGGACTTGGCCGACACACGACCGAGAATCTCAGTGTTGGATTCTTAATTTAATGACAAAAAGTTGCATCTACTCAAGGTTTATGATTGTTGTATATATAAATTATTATTATTATTATTAAAAAATTAAATATATTTTGTATTAGTGATAATATATATAAACTGATTATATATAATAGTGAAATGAATTTATGTGAACTTAAATTCACGGGACGCTATCTCAATTTAATATACTCCCAAATTACATGCATCAATGGGTCTATAGTATGCACACTCTTCTATTTTATTAATTAATTTAAAAATATATAAAATACCATAAATATTCTTACTACTCTCTTTCAATTTTTGGTGCATTTACCACTTAATTTTTGAAAGAAAACTTTCAAAAAAGACATTTACACCCACCACTTAATTTTTAACAATAATAGAAAAATATTTAAATAAAAATTAAAAGACAAGAAGATGCAAGAAATAAAAAGGTAGAGAAATTAAAGGGAAAATGCAAAAAACTCAAAAGATGTACAAAATTAATTAGTTCTAACATATTATATTTTTTACTATATTTTTCACACAAATTACATATTGTTTCCATGAAAAAAAAAATACTTCCATGCAAAAAGAAACATGCTTCCGTCCAAATATTATGAACCAATTTGTAAATATAGTGATATTTTTTTTAACCAATATGTAAAGAAACCCTTTTAATTTTTGTGTGTGTAGTGTGTACAACAAACCGATGGTGCATATAAACTGGGCCTTTAATATATTGGGTTTAATTGTTGAGAAAAGAATTGGGCTTAGTTGTTGAAGAAAAAAAAAAGGGCTTAATTGTGTAGTGTAATGTCCACTATGTGTACAATTAATTTGAGAAATTTTGATAAGACTTAAGAAATTGAATTTTAATGTATGTACACTGATCAACATTTAATGGGTAGAGATAAGAATGTAGTAATTATATATTTTAATGTTAAACTAAAATAGAAACAGTACTAGTCTTAATAATTTATCTTACTGTGAATTTTAAATAATAGTACTAGTCTTAAGTTGAGCATTAAAAATGCCTCTAAAAAGGTGAAAATAATGCAGTGGCGTGCGAATATGGAAGAAATGATGGAAAAGGTTCGTCCATTCAAATCGTCGAGTACATTTATTTAATTTCCAGTAACATTCAATGATTAATAAATTTAATAAAAAAAGTGATAAAGTTGAAAAAGAAAAAGAAAAATTATTCCCTTGTGTTTATTTAGTTTTAGAGCTAATGCGGATAATAATGACCCTTGTTTGCTACTAGGGATGGCACTGGGTGAGTTCATAAAGTCTCTTTGTATTTAATAAAAATATGCATTAAATGTTTCTTATATTTTATTAAGGGTATGTTTGATTTAGGGGACTAATTAGTCAATCCCCCAAACACGGGACTATTCCTACCAAAACATGCAAACACACCCTAAATGTATAAAAGCCCATGTGTTTAGTAAAAGTATGCATGAAATTCTCATTGTCACTTCTTGATTTCTTTTGATATAATTTTTGTTTGTCCTACAAAAAAAATTTGTATATCTAAAAGTAAAATTTATTTATTAAACTTTATTTTTATAGTACACGTATAATATTCACCACAATGTACTCATTATACTTTTTTAAAATTATGTACCCAAAAATTTTGCAATATGTTTCAAAACGGAAGGAGTATAAGATATCAAATGGAACCCGTCAATAAATTTGGGATGTTATTAAAAAAAAAAAAAAGACCACAAATATTTTAAATTTTTTTTGTATGTTTCATGGATGATCCGAATCAGACCATAATTTTGAATTGTTTGATCGTCTTCTTCTTAGAAAAAGACGAAATAAAATCAACTTGATTTGGATCCACTATTTGAAATCTTAGTGAAATAAAAAACCAATTTATCTCATATTTATTTATGTGAAAAATACCAATTGACATGTAGGTGTTCCTTCAAACAACAAAGGGTTATATCAACTATTCAATCAACTTGCGAATCAACTAAATTATTTGGTCCATTTCTTAAACATGCTATTAATCACTGGCGGACCCAATGTAGTGACATGGGGATGGGGGTACAACTGTATCCCCATTTCAATTTTTATCATATTTTTTATATGTATATATATGTATATATATTTAGATGAATGTATTAGCTTAGCTGCAAATTATTAAATGATCTTTTAAACTTTCGTGGGTATGTGTGCTAACTTTTAAGTTTTTTTAATAATATATTTATTGTATTCAATTAAAATATAATATTGGTCATTAACTTAATTAACAAAAGTAAAGGAATATTTGACAAATTTTATATTAAACATTTTATAAGTTTTTAATATTTTATGAGTTGTTTTAAAAACTTATAAAATGTTAGTTTTAATTGATTATAAGTTATTAAAGTATTTAATACTTTAAAACTGTTTCATGATAAACTTATCATAAACAGTGTTCATATAAAATTTTATGTTCAAAATTTTATAAGTTGAATATGTCTCTTATAAATTTGAATTCACATTAACTCTATTTTTTAATATCATTATTATGCATAATTACATAATATCACCATTATGCATACATATTATCATTGTTATAAATATGTTATGATTTTATAATAGAGATTGTGAATATGTTTAATAATGATATTTCATACTAACACTGATATTTGACAAAATTTAATTCACTGAACTCAAATTCGCACAAATTTTGATCTTAAAAATTATCTGTTTATATTGTATCCCCAGTTTTTAAATCCTGGGTCCGCCACTGCTAGTAATATATGTAAAGTATTTTATAAGATAACTGGTAATTAACTTAAAAGACAGTCTCTGAATGACCCAGAGCCATCATAGTATATCCTATATGATCCACCAATTTTATTAGTACGTACGTCCCAAATCAATTTGCATACTTTCTATTTTGGATTGTTTCAAACTAATTTGTATATTACTTAAAAGGGAAATATTAATTTGCGTGCACACTCACAAAACTTTCTACAGATTTAATCATATACTACTATTTTTTTTAAATTACGTACATGCTTATGGGTGCAAATTAATTTGGGACGGAAGGAGTAATTAAAAATTCATAAAATGATCTTAAATAAATAGAGAGAACGTGACATTGTATCAATTGGTTTGTGCTTGGAGAGTTGAGACAATTGTCCTAATTGCGGGGCCCATTACAGCCTTTTAGTACTCCCTCTGTCCCAAGATAAATTTCACAATTTTCTTATATGAATGTCTCAACTCTTTCTTCACACCCAAAAATATAAATAATTCACACTCATAAAAATCAATAAAGTATATTTTTTATATTTTATTATTTAATTTTATATTTATATATTTTACTTTTTTTAATATGCGTGAAACACTATACATGAAAAAAATATTGGGACGAGGGAGTATTATATTTCCGTGACAAACACTCCTAACAATTAATAAGTGACATTGTATGGGAAGACTTCTTGGGAGAATAAATAAATAAAGAAAACAATACTACTACTGTATCACTATGGATGCTGCTGCCCGGCATAGCTATGGATGATGTTGCCTGGGACGAATTCCAAAATTCCTCAATATTATATATATAATATTTTTTATTTATATATTAAATTTATAAAACTTTGTCGTTTTTTAAGATTAATTCTTTTTACCCTATGGATCCATTTAGAAATGTTGCTAGGCCAGAATCTGATTATTTAAATTCAATACAAATTTTAAATTAGTTGTAATTAAATTTTCTTTTCAAAACTTTGAAAAATGACGAAACATTATTATGGAGGCTAATATCGATTTTAAAATAAACTTATATTTTCTATTGTACTTTAATTATTTCAAAATTTTCGAGTAAACCTATGTACTCCATTTATCGCACGATTATTTTTATAGTTGTCATGAACACGCAAATCAATAAAAAATGAATATGTGCTTGTAAAATTGAATAATAAAATAAAAAAGTGTATTTATTGAATTTTATGAGTGTAAAAAGTTTCTTTTTTAGTTGTGTGAAAGTAGAGCTGTGACGTCCAAATGAGGCAAGTGTGAAAATAGTTTTGAGACGGATAGAATATTATAAATTAGTTTTATCGTACAATTTAAAATAATGTTAATTGAATTCATTACCACTACATACAAAATGCAAATAAGAGTCAATTTGGTTGAGTTTATAAGCACCTTCAAAGTGTTGATAGTAAAATTTTTAAGTGTTTATAAGATTATTTAGTTATATCTGGTAATATGTAAAAGATAAATTAAGATATCTCAATTTATTTTTTTCACCACCCATTCACCACATCCACATCACCCACCCACTCATCCCCACCTACCTTTACTTAAATATAAAAAATATATATATTTAAACTAAAAATTAAAAATATTTATTACAAATTATCAAAAAATTTATAAATTACTTTAGCAATTTATAAACTATTTAAAAATAATATTTTATAAATTTTGAAGAAAATGTATAAGATTTTAGAGTTCATATAATTTTTAAAATAAAAGTTAGACAAATAGATCCTAAAATTACAGAATGGAGCATTCACCATCCATTTAGTAGTTTTTTTTTTTTTGACATCAGTTTCATAAAGTTACATTAGCTTTAGACATATACAGTTCTTCAAAAGGTCCCAAATCATAAGATTCGAACATCACATCAAAACTTATCTCACAAATTGTGTGGTCATGTAATTTGAGATAAATGATTTACATCAAAATTTAGTTTTCACAGAGGCAGGACTTACAGTGTAAAAAAAAAAAAAAATAGAGTATGTTGATGTAAAATTAAATACTCCGTCCATCCACTAAATACGCACTTCATTGTGTTTGCACAAATTTTAAAACAAAGTGAATAAAGTAAAGTTATTATGAATATATTGTGGTGTTCATTTATAAATAAAATAACTAGTTGTTTGAGTGATAATAAAAATAATAATTTTCATAAAAGGAAAATATTTTTATGGACCGACGAAAAAAAAATGTATAAATTTAATGAACGAATGAAGTGATAAAATATAATAAATTTACTTTATTACTTCCTCCGTCTTTCTATAAGTTGCTCATGTTGTCATTTTCGTCCGTCTTTCTATAAGTTGCTCATTGTTTTTTTACCTTTTTTGGAAACTACTATTCACTTCTTTATTATTATTTTCAATACTTTTTACACTATTTTCATTACTTTTTCACTTTTCTCCATCACATCACTCATACTTTTTCACTTTTTCTATCACATCATTTATACTTTTTCACTTTTTCAATCACATCACTTATACTTTTTCACTTTTACCTTAATTCGTGTGCCCAAAAGCAACGAGCAACTTATAGAAATACGGAGGGAGTAATTTTTATGAGTGTAAATTTTTTTTTTTGTAGAATGAAAAAAGAATTAGAACATTCTCAAATAAAAAAAATAAAAATTATTTTAGGACGAGAGTATAAATTTTCATACATGTCACAGTCTTGTCCTTTTCTGTTTGACTTGTCCTTTTCTGTTTGACTATTGCAGGAGGATTTGCATATAATTCAAAGGATAGAAGTTTGCCAATTTTAGTGCCATCGCCATTCGTGGGATAAAAATTTTTTCCACGTGAACTGCACATCAAACATACGCTATACCTATATATCAAATTTATATTTTTACTCTCACTTATTTTAGATATGAATATTACTATTTTAGAGTTTCACTATTCACATTATTTAATTATTTTCTTAACTTTTACTCTATTTTAATTTAACTATATCAATTTATTTATATAAATTGTATACGAGTTTTATATTAAAAATCTCATCTATTTTAAACAATATTTTCCCGTATATTTTCTACACACTAAATTAAATTTTATAAAGACAATCAATTACAATAATTTTCTAACGTAATCAATTATAATAGTTTCTTCTACCATCGGAAATATTGCATATATTTTAAACTCAATATATATAGATCAAAATCTCAACCAGTGTAAGAGGGGACTATTTAAAACTGCACTGAAAAACTGTATCGCAGTCAAAACCACCATCTCCCCATTGAAAAACCATCATCTCATCATAAATTTACCGCACTCAAAAAAAAAGGCAAAAGAAAAAAAAAACGAAAAGAATGAAAAGGGAAAAAGAAAAGAAATGGTGGGAAGAAATAAATATAGTAAAGTCCTATTTGGTAGAGTTTTAAAAAATACTACGTGGTGGTAAGATTTCAATTATTAAATGTGATATTTGTATTAAATTTTAATGTTTGGTAGTAGATATTTAAAGTAGATTATTTTTGTTTGGTAGAGTGTAGTTATTATGATTTAATATTTATTTTTAATGATCTAATTTTTTTATTAGTGTTTGGTAGAAAATATATATTCTCCCAATTTATGTGGTTCATTCCCCCAATTTTCAATTAATTACTTATGTTCCTAATTACCAGATAGAGGGATGTGATTCCGTTTGTTGATAGAATTTACTAATCGATGTTTGTTTATGTGGCTTTACAACGGTTAATTCTATCAAACATTAATCTTATGATTTTATGTTCTTGGGGAGGGACAGAGTTTAGAGAGAGAAAAATTGCAGTATGGATTGGATTGATTGTGTGATATGTGTGTCTTTGAATAGTACAAGAGAGGTCTTATTTATAGGTGTGCCAGTGTGAGACGGCACCTTACGAGCCTACATGGCTTCCGGTGTTGACGAGGGTCCGTAACCCTCGTCTTGGCCCCTTACATTGCTCCCTATGTTGTGCCTCGTCCTACTACTATGCCTTAAACTAGATGGGCCTCATTAAAAAACCTCGCAGTAAACCACCCTTGTGGATAAACCGGAAGGAGGGAAAAAGAGCGCGCCATCGGGGTCCTATAGACTATCAAGCGAACTCATAGGCGAACCCGGAGATGAACACTCGGGCGAGCTCAGGGATGAGCACCTGGGCGAGCTCCGAGGTGAATATCTAGGCGAGCTCCTACGATCTGGTGCCCCGAGGTGCGCTTGGCACTTTGGAGAGCTCTCTGGCGACCTCCTAGGTGGTCTTGATTCTCTGACTTGTCTCGAGTAGCTCGCCCATCAACAATTGCCCCCCAGCTCGCCCTCACCATGACTCGTGACATGTGTTGGCGAGCAGGTAAGCGAACTCTCGGGCGAGCTCCTGCAAGGCGATCTCTCGAGTCGGCGTGGGTGGGGTTCGAGGTGCCGCACACGTTCCCATTGGAGTCGTTTCCGGCCCCCTAAAAACAACTTTTCAACTTCTTTGCAAAAAGGTCCCTGATCTCTCAGGAATTTCGAGCTCGCGCCCAACGTCTATAAATAGGCGAAATCGAGAAAATTCCTCACTTTGCTTCCTCATTTCTCAGAGTGCATTTTCGGCGATCGTTTCTCTGCTTCAGACGCGTCTCCGAACATCTCCCAAGGTAGGAATCCGTATTTTTCTTCTTTCTTGTTTCAAGTTCTTTTCGTTGAAATCCAAAACTTTCCGGACGCTTACACCATGTCTGAGAATTCTTCGAGTCGCACCCCTCCGAATCGTGATTTGGGAAAAGGACTTATGACTGATGACTGTCCGAACCCCCAAGCGGCACCTGTGACCATCTCCTCGGGCTCCGGGGCGAGCTTCGAAACTTTCCCGGACAACGGTGAGCTCTTGGGGTCAGTTCGTTCTGACTCCGGCGAGCGGGCTACTAGCTCTGGTGAGCAATCCCCCCTCCGCGAGCTCTGGGACTACTCTGAGCGAGCTCCCGGGGGAGCCACGGCCCCGGTCGAAGAAGAGGTCGCCGAGACCGAGACCGAGACCGAGGTTGGGGCCGGCGACATTGCTGGCGAGCTGGCACGCGAGGTCGACGAAGAGGTTGGCGAGGATATGGGGACGGAGGTCACTTATGAATACCTCTGTTTCATCGATTTTCCCTTTCCCAAGCTCCCAGAACATCAAGTCCCTACCGAGGTCGTGAATGAGTTCGACTGGAGCGAGTATGTGAGAGCCCATGGGGCGAGCTCTCCCTTACCCCGGTGAGCTCCGATCCGAAGGGCCGCTGGCAAGTCTAACCTCAAGGCAAACGAGGTGGAAAGCATCATGAGCGAGTTTGCCCTCCCGGATATTCGGAGGTGGTTCCGTATTCCGCTGGACATTTTTATGTATGCCGCCGAGGAGAAGGAGCGAGCTGACCTCCCCCCTGCCGGGCTCACGGCTATCAACTATCACACCTTGAAGGCTGGGATCACCTTGCCCCTCCACCCCATCATTGGGCAGTTCCTGGCGGACACGGGCCTCGCCATAACACAGCTTACTCCGAACGCATGGAGTAACATGTTGGCAGCTCTGACCATTTTTTGCCTCGAGGGTTATGAGAATCGGCTGAGCACGGTGGAGATCAGCGAGCTCTTTAATGTTATCAGACAAGTGAGGGAGGGGAAAGGATATTACTCCTTCCAAGCTCGCCCGGGGGGCAAATTCTTAGGCGACCTCCCCAATAAAATCTGGGACTGGAAGGAGCAATTCCTCTTTATTGGGGGGATTGGCGAGCTTCTAATGGCCGTGGAGGGGGTATCCCCACCCACGAGACTTACGGGGAGGCGAGCTGTAGGTGGCATTCCTAAGCGTGTGTGCGTTGGATTAGATTACTAACCTAATCTATCTTTTTGCAGGTTTGAAGCGCCACAAGTCGAGTCGCGGGAAGCCGGAGATTTCAATTGGCTTCGAGTTCGTGCGGACAGTGTGTTGTTTGCGAGAAAAGAAAGATCGCGAGATCGAACATTTGTGCCAACACCACTGCCACAGGCTCGCCGGCCTTATCACCTCGCCACACCACCTCGCTGCTCAAGGTTTTGAACTTTTTCATTATGAAGTTCTCATAGCTCGCTGCTTCATAGACCGAGGCCGCCGGATTTACTTGATCATTTTGTGCAGGTGTAGGTCCCGCTGCCGAGCTCCCGCCTGTTGAAGTTCCCGAAGCCTACCACTTCCTAGCTCGGCAGTTGAGGATGGGTAAACCTCGCCCGGGGAGGGAAGGCATCCCCTCGGGAGCGGTCTTGGACGCTACCAAGAAGCTAGAGCTCGCCAAAGCCGCTGACAAGGCTGTGGGCTCAGGCTCTCAGAGGACCGCGGCGCCTCCCCAAACGAAGGAGAAGGTCGCCATCGCTAAGAAAGGGGCAGGCCGGGGTTCGGACACTGAACGGGGCACCTAAGCCCCTTCAGTTCACTAGACGAGGCGAGTTCTCCACCGAGGGGATGGCTCGCGAGTAAGCGAAGAAGAGACTCGCCCCGCCAAGCGAGTTAGGGCTGAAGGCAGCTCCGGATCAACCCAAGCAGGATCAGGGTGAGCTCTTGCCACTCAACTTTCTCACGTGCCCCCAACTCCTCAGAGCGCGCCCTCACCGTCTCCCTACGGGGTCCCTATCCGGGATGATACCCTTCTCGGGCTTAACCCTGATAGGTTCGGGTAAGTAGGCGACCTCTTTTGAAGTTGGGAGCCATCGTGATTTTCATGATCTTTGCTAACTGATTCGAGCATGTGCAGGTATACTCCCGCCGAGCTCCCGTAACGACCTGAATCTCTTCATACTGCCGAGCGGAGCAAGGCCCTGAGCTCGTCAAGGGATCTTCCTGAGGGGTCAGCTCGCAGGGTATTTACTGAGGCCCCCAAGTACCTCTCCGCCTCGGAGGTCACCATGATCGAGAGGCAAAAGCCCACCGACAAGGCGAGGTTGGCGATGCACTATGCCTGTGCAGCGATGGCGGCGGCCCAGCTTGTCACCGATGAAATCACCGCCGCTGACAGAGCTCGCCACGATACGAAGAGGGCGCTCACCAAGGTGGGCAACGAGCGGAAGAAGGCTCTTGAAGAGCTTGCGAGGGCGGAGACCAAGGCGAAGGCCTCTCTGGAAGCGGAGCGGCTCGCCCTTAAGAAAGCAGAAAAACTTCAAGCCGACCTCCGCCAACAACAGGTCGAGCTCGAGGAAGCTCGCCAAACACTTGCCAATCGGGATGAGGAGCTCGCTCTGACCCGGGTTGAGGTAGGGCTCCTTCGGGATAAGAGCCGAGGGAATTCAGAAGAGTGCCAGAGGCTGCGGGAGGAGGTCGTCGCTAAGGCCCTAGAGATCGCCGAGCTCATGAGCCGCTCCGACGCCGCCATCACGCCTGAGGCATTGGAGCTCGCCAAGGTGGTCGCCACTGACAAGGGCTTCGTGCTATGCTTTGCTGAGGTTATCCGCTTCTTCCAATGGGCACAAATTAATAATGATAGTGAGTGGGAAGCCCTCGTCAGCGAGTTTGAAGATTGCTTGGAGAAGTCCTCGATCCCCCCCGGCACGGAGTTAAACATTGGAGACCTCGCGGGCTATGGGATCAATCTTGACACTGCTCGTAAAAAATTCAACATTATTCAGACGAAGCAGGTCTTGACTGCCGACCTTGCCCAGGAGGCTGAGGGTGCTGAGGGGGATGCCCGAGGCGAGGTCCCGCCGACGATGGAGCAGATGCAGGAGGTCTGTGGGGACGCGATGATCAACTTGAGTGAGCTCGACACCAGTGGACTCTCTGGGAACATCACCTCGGATGTCGAGCTTGCCCTTCCCATCAGCCAGGTCGCCCCTGCTCCAGAGGTCACCGATCCCGAGGCTTAGGCTGGTTTTTCTTGCTTTCCTAGTTTAGCTTTTATTTTCCAAGTTATGATAGGTCGCCGGGTTGTGGAGTTCGCCCAGAAGGAGCTCCATTTTTGTAGCTCTTGATTTTTGTTTCAAGTAGAACTAGCTCACCGGGCACGTGCAGCTCGCCCAGAAGGAGCTTTTTGTAGTTCAAAGATGGCCAGTTGGTCGGCCTTTGTGGCCAGCATTGCTACTCATACTTAGGATTTTTTCAAGTATATTTTTTACTTGAAAATTTCTTAAGTAGCTTTTGAATATAAGTCGAGCATTTTTTGTCCAACTCTTTTCATTTACGTCTTCGCGCTTTTACGTTATAACTTTTAAAATAGCTCGTTCTTGTTTATTTTTCTGGTACATTATTGTTCGTCTTATTCTACTTTGAGAAGCGAATCGTTCGTTTTACGTCACTTACGACTACGAATTGTACCTCTATTTTGAGAGCGCGTATTCTTCGTCTTATGCCACTTAGGGCCGTGAATCGTTCGTCTTAGACCACTTAGGGCGGCGAACTGCACTTCGATTGATTCACGTTGGGCCATTGGGTTTCATGAACCTTGCCTTAGGCATTTTTTCGTCTTTTTCGCGAATTTTTCTAACTTATGGCGGTAGGTGCTTAGCAACCCTTTAAGGAGGGTACCTTCGCGACCTTGGGCATTTTGACCTTTGCCTTCGAGCTATTTAATTACAACGTTTGGGACCTTGGTCCTTGCGCATTGCGGATTTTTGAGTATGTGGGCAAGGTGGGTTTGGCGAGCTTCCTGGGGTAGTGGGTGACCTGATGCAGTTCGCCTGGCTAGAGGGCTGCACAGGTCCAAACTCTCCAAAATTTTTCTGAATTTTTCTGACTTTTTATAGCAACATGATTTACATCGGTTGCCATCAACATTTCTGATGCAAACCTTCGACTAGTCTATTACAGGATTCTAGTCTATTGGTAGAACTTTTTTAGATGTGCCGCACTCCAGGTGTATGATGAAGCTTTGCCTTCCGCGTCTTCTAGGTCGTAAGTATCGTTTGGCCAGGCTGCGGTGACCTGGAACTGTCCTTCCCAGTTTGAACTGAACACACCTGGTGGGGCCATCAATTTCTTTTTTAACACCAGGTCTCTGACTTTGAATTTTTGATCTCGGACCTGAGAGTTGTAATATTTTTCTGCTCTACGCTTGTAGGTAGTGTTCTTCATTTATGACGAAGCTCTGGTTTCTTCGATCAGATCCTTCTCTACTGTCATGGCTTCGTCATTCTTTTCCTCATCATACCCCACCACCTTCTAAGTCTTGTTCTGGACTTCAACCGGGACCACGGCTTCAGTCCCGAAGGCTAGGGCAAACGGGGTCTCCCCGGTGCTGGCCCTATAGGAAGTTCTATAAGACCATAGGACCTCCGGGAGTTTGTCTGCCCAGCTCCCTTTCTTTTCCTCGAGGCGGAGCTTCAATATGTGTTTCAGAATCTTGTTCACCGCCTCGACCTGACCGTTTGACTGGGGATGGTATGGTGTTGAGTAGTGCTTCTTGATGTTCCACGAATTACAGAAGTCTCTGAACTTTTGTCCGTCGAACTGCCTTCCATTATCCGTGATGATCGACTGCGGAAGCCCAAATCTGCAGATCAGGTTTTTCCATATGAAGCCGATCATCCTTTCTTGGGTTATTGTTGTGAGAGCTTCGGCTTCAGCCCACTTAGTGTAGTAGTCTACTGCTACAACAGCAAACTTTACGCCGCCTCTACCAGGTGGAAATGGGCAGATCAAGTCGATTCCCCATTTTGCGAAAGGTCATGGACTGAAAACCGATTTCAGCTGGTTGGCTGGGGAGTGGATGTTAGGTGCAAAAAGTTGGCACTTTCGGCACCTTCGAGCGAAGCTGATGGCATCTTTGCGAAGAGTGGGCCAGTAGTAGCCCTGCCTGATCGTCTTGTATGCCAATGCTTGCCCCCCAGCGTGACTCCCACAAATTCCTTCGTGAATTTCTTCTAACACTTTGGACCCCTGCTTTTTAGTTAGGCACTTGAGTAGGGGTAGAGAGAATCCACGTTTGTAGAGTTGGCCATCCAGCAGCGTATATCTGGCAACTTGCTTTACTAGTCGGCTAGCTTCCCAGGTGTCCGCGGGGGTTGTTCCGTCTGTCAAATATTTTTGGATTGGAGTGCACCAATCTTTACCATCTTTACTATTCTCCTGCCCCCCACTCGAAGTTTGATTTACCTTGTAATCGGACGTCGAGGGGTTTTTTAGTGTGGTGATCACAACCTCCATGAGTTCGGCTTCGCCGTTGCTAGTAGCTAGCCGGGCTAGAGCATCTGCTTGCGTGTTTTCTAGCCGTGGTATCTGATTGATGTAAACCTGCGTAAACACGCCACTTTGAATTCATTAATAAATGGGCGGCCAAGGAACCCGTTGTAGGAGGACTACTGGTCGACAACAAGGAAATCTATGAGCCTAGTCAGTCTCCTTTCGAGATCCTCAGCCGATACAAGCTGGACGCTCAACCTAACACTACCTAGGGGGACAGTTACAGCTTCTCCGAACCCCACTATCCTAGCATTGCTAGGTTCCAGATACGACTCAAAATCACCTAAGGCATCCAAGGTGGATTTGAAGAGAATGTTGGTGAATGCGCCGGTGTCCACAAGTAACCTGTGAACTCGGACGTTCATGATGTTGGCGGTTATCACCAACGAGTCATTGTGGGGCATCAGTACCCCCTCCAGGTCCGCCGAGGAAAATGTCAGCTCGTCAGTAAGCTGCGAGACGGACCTGGAGCCGGAGCTGCCCTCCTGGACTTGGTTTATGGCCCGGATTTCGGCCTTTCTCTTTCTCCTAGATATGGAGGATCTCCCGTCCTGAAGACCTCCAGCAGCTCCGATCTCCTCCTCGAGAACCAAGAGTTCCCGGGTGGGCTCTATGTTTTGCTGAGGCTGGGGAGGTGCCCTCCGTCTGTTATGGGGACCAGGTTGGTCCGCTTCCTCCTTTTCATCATCGGAGGTAGCCCTCCTTTCGAACCTTGGCCTCTTAGCTGGGGCCTTCTTCACGAACTCGGCCAGCTTCCCATCCTCGTAAAATTTCCAGAGTTTCTTAAGGAGGTCTCGGCATTCGCTGGTGAAGTGGTCGATGGCCTGATGGTAGGCGCAGAATTTGTTGGGGTTGAGCTTCGTGCGGTCCTGGTGGATCCGCCTTGGCTCTTCCAGCATGGCCTTGCCCTTGACGGCAGTGAAGACGTGGTCAACGGAGACAGTGAGGACCTGATTGAGCTTTTCTTTGAGCTCGTCTCCCTCTCCAAAGGCCTTTAAGTTCCGGGGGGCTTTGTAGGTGCCCCCGGACTTCTTCCCGTAGGGCTTCCTTTCTTCGTGGGCACTAACTTCTTTCAGTAGTGCCTCCTGCATAGCCACGAATACCCCCGCCTTATGACGGAATTCGCTGTAAGTGTTGGGACATGCGAGGTGCATCTCCTTCCAGAGGTCGATGCCCCTCTTGAGCCCGGCCATCGTTGTGACGACCTTGGTATCCTCACTCACCGGCTCGCCTTCCAGCAGGATTTTGTCGAACTTTTCCAGGTACTGCTGGTCGGTCTCGCTCTCGCCTTGATGAATGTTGGCGAGTCGGTGCTTCTGGGTAAGGTAGGATCCGAACCCAGAGAAGTGGGCCAGGAATTCCCGAGAGAGTTGGCCAAATGAGCAGATTGACCCCGGGGTGAGTGAAGAGAACCAGCGGTGGGCTCGATCCCTAGGGTCAGCGGGAAGTTCCGGCACTGGGTGGAGTCGGTGGCGCCAACCGAAATCATGAAGTCAGCGTACTTGGCCAGATGGACTTTCGGGTCAGATTCGCCCTCGTACGCGGACATCACCGGGAACTGGACTTTCTTCTGGACCAGCGCGCGAAGGATGGCGGGTGCCAGTGGAGATGTGGGGAGAGTCGTAGAGTCAGGTCCGCCAGACTTGGCTGCTACTTGTGCTTGTAGCATTTCAACGACCTTTTTCAGTGAGGCCAGCTCGTCATCCCGGGCCACCTTCGGTGGAGGCTGCTCAAAGGTCGTGTGTCTCGCGGATGCACGTCCCCGATGTGCCTCACTCTGGGGTGACCTCTCGGTGGCAGGCTGGAATTGGCGTCCGCCGTGGGGGCCTAGTCGATCAGTGGCAGGCCTCCTCAACCTTTCGTGGGCGGACCTGCGTGGTTGTTGGTCGGAGTCCCCGTGGGACGCGGCTGGGGCCGCCGTCCGCTCATTTTCCCCGTATCTCGGGCCCAGGCGGCCTTGGAGGACTTCTCTCCTCTGTGACTGGTGGGTGCCAGATGCCCTGGTGTAGGCCGACTCTCCTGCGGTGTAAGGAGCGGGGTTCTCCTCCACCATTTTGGCCTTGCCGGTCCTCTCCCTACGCTGGCGGGCTTGTGCTGAGCTCGCCTCCTGCTCGGTGGGGAGGGCGCTGTAATCCCCTCTGGTCTGGGTGCCCTGGGTGGGCCTGGTCTGCTCCCGGGCTTCGGCAGCTGGAGCTCGCCTGGGTACCAGGGCGAGCTCGTCCTGCTGTCTCTGTTGCAACCTCTGTAAGGTAGCGATGGTGCGTTGGAGCTCGTCAGGGTTGCTGGCCAGGTCCCTCAGGGCGGGGCCAAGTCTTCCTGGGTCACCGCAACTCGCAGAGGTCGCGGAGCTGCGGTGCTCTTTTGGGGAGGTGGTTGTGATGTCTCCACCACCTGGTGTGAGGTCTCCACCTCGGCCTGGTTTTGGTCACCTCCCTTGGACCTTCCCGCAGCTACGGAGGCCTGTCCCTTGGCGGCTCGAGTGTTAGCCATTTTAGGCTTTCGGAGGGGGTAGCTTGCTGAAGGTCGCCGGAGTGGATGGAGGTCGCCGGGGTGGAGGTCGTCCAGCTTGGGTGGAGCTACGTAAGTTTCCATCTAGCCTCGCGTGTGACGAATTATCCAAAATTTGGTTTATTCGTGTACACGCGCGCGTTTGAAAACTTATCCCGGGCAGATTTCGTAAAATCCAAAAATTTAGGTTTTTGTCCGGAAATTCGGGTTCTTCGTTCAAGGGATGAAGATGTATGTGTATCTTCTAGTGTTCTTGAGTTTTATCAAGAACACCTTCAAATCTTCAAATCTTCAAACTAAAGACCATTCTTCTAGCGCCAAATTGTTGATAGAATTTACTAATCGATGTTTGTTTATGTGGCTTTACAATGGGTTAATTCTACCAAACAATAATCTTATGATTTTATGTTCTTGGGGAGGGACAGAGTTTAGAGAGAGAAAAATTGCAGTAGGGAAGGGATTGGATTGATTGTGTGATATGTGTGTCTTTGAATAGTATAAGAGAGGTCTTATTTATAGGTGTGCCAGTGTGAGACGGCACCTTACGAGCCTACATGGCTTCCGGTGTTGACGAGGGTCCGTAACCCTCGTCTTGGTCCCTTACATTGCTCCATATGTTGTGCCTCGTCCTACTACTATGCCTTAGACTAGATGGGCCTCATTAAAAAACCTCGTCGTAAACCACCCTTGTGGATAAACCGGACGGAGGGAAAAAAAGCACGCCATCGGGGTCCTATAGACTATCAAGCGAACTCATAGGCGAACCCGGAGATGAACACTCGGGCGAGCTCAGGGATGAGCACCTGGGCGAGCTCCGAGGTGAATACCTAGGCGAGCTCCTACGATCTGGTGCCCCGAGGCGCGCTTGGCACTCTGGCGAGCTCTCTGGCGACCTCCTAGGTGGTCTTGATTCTCTGACTTGTCTCGAGTAGCTCGCCCATCAACACCGTTGAAATGTAGGGTTGTGCGATTTAAGGTGCTTCAATGGCGGTGTGAACAGCAAGAGTGGGTCATGTGGCAAGATCTCGAATAAGGCAAGCATGACCTTCAATCGACAATGGTCGTTGACCGACGGGGTTGTTGCAGATGAGAGATGGATTGCGACGGTGGAGTGAAGGCTTGGGTCTTCCTCTGGTTTCCAATCGGCTGTTGTTGATTTCCAGCGATGTATGTTGCAATTCCCGTGTACGCGTTTGACTTTCGTCAGAAATGGTGGTGGTGTACCTGGGCAAATGGTTTCTCTCGATTACTGTTCGGAAAATATATCATATACCACCCCGACCCCATGTTACATAATACATCTTCAACAGTGAAAAGAGGTAGAAGATATGATAATTCAAGTCTCGACCCCTGATCAGTATTGGATTGGAGACTTATAATTCAATGTATCAAAGGAGTTACAAACTATTGAAGAAAAAAAAACTTATCTCACCCATATTCTACTACACCCTAAACATATAAAAATTAGGTAAAACATGTAAATTAATTAGTAAATATGTAATAAAGCTGGGATGATTTATATATAGGTTCAAAAAAGTCACTATATTTACAAATATGTTTAAAATGTTTGCACATAAACATTTTTTTTCTGCACAACACTTTTTTATAAATATAGTAATTTTTTTATACCTATATGTAAGTCACCCATAAAGCTGCCGGACCCACAACTTCAATTTGCCCCTGGTAGCAAAACTTTCTACCTCACTCCATTTGTATTCCAATTCTCCCTTCTTCTTTTTTTTTTTCATTGATTGATATCCTAATCAATTTTTTTAATTATAAAATAATTTATAAAATTAACACCAATTAAAAATTAATTCTATATAAAAAATATATATAAAATGTCAAAAAAAAATTATGTTTTTATATAAAAATTGTGAATCAATTTGTAAATATAGTTATTTTTTTGTATCAATGTGTAAGTGATTTTTTTTTTTTTTTGGACACTCTAATAAGTTAATTAATATGTATAATTATTTGGTACATGGGACGGTTGGAGGTGGTCTTACATTCATTTAAAAATGTGAGAAATTGTTTCCATAAGTTCCATTGGAACAGCGTAAATAATGCTAAATTCTTGTCATTCAAACTAACGAAACACATAATGCGTGTTTGTTTCGAAATTCAGGTGTTGGTGGAAAATTATAACTTTAAAATATTAGAATAAAAAATTTTAAATGATGAGATTTTATTTTATGTTAAATTAAAATTTAAGAGCATTTATATACTGGTTTAAAAAATAATTATATTTATTAATTGGTTCAAAATATTTATAAAGAAGTATAATTTATTCTTGCATAGAAGCATATTTTTTTATGCACAGAACCAATTTATAATTAGTGAATTATTTTGTTTTTTTTTAAAATTTGATAATTATTGATGTTGTATTGATAGGGAAAAAAGAAAAAAGAGAAAGAATGAATATGTAGTAAAATATTAATGATATAATTGTATTAAATTTTGTGAAAAGTAATAGTAAATATATATATATATAATTTTAAATGTGGTCTGAGAAAAAGATTTGAAATTCTAAAATCCCAAAAATTTATTTGAAACGTGGATCGTAAGGTTCTAAAATGAAAGTTAAACCCTAAAATTGAAAATATAATTTTTAAAAGCATAAAAGTAGATAACTAAAAAGTAAAAGCATAAAAGTTAAATAAAAAAAAAGTTAGTAAATAAAGAATTGGTGCATTTACATGTTGGTTCAAAAAAAGTGATTATATTTATAAATTCGTTTACAATATTTGCACATAAGTATAATTTCTTCTGCTAAAAAGTACTCCATCCGTCCCCTTATAAGTCGACCATACCTTTTGGGTACGAGTATTAAGAAGTATATAAAAATATTAATATAGTAAATGTGATGTGATGGAGAAAACTGAAAAAGTAATGAGAATAGTGTAAAAAGTATGGAAAATAACAGCAATAAAAATACGAAAGAACAATTAAATGCTCTTGAATGCTCCAACTACTCAAATTTCGATATTCAATGTGTGTGTTCCTCAAGCTCTCCATAATATATTCATGCTCATTTAGAGAAACTATTTACAGACTTATAGTTACATTCTCATTGTCTGGCAGACATTAAATGTCCACATTTAATGTTTTTATCAGATTATCTGACTAATGCCCTAAACTATTGATGATTGTGTCAGACCTTTGCATCTAATCTCCTCATATCAAGTGACACTTTAATTGACATTAATACACTTAATTCTCAGTATAACTAACTAAAGTAGTCACATCTTTTTTTGTATGAAAGATATTATCATTATCCTATATTGATATTCTGCCACACGCCCACACCTAGGTCAAGGTCTATAGAGAGTGCGGGGACAGCGGCGTCCGCTCATCGCTTGATTGGCTAGGCTTCTGACCGTTGTTTTCTAGTTTGACCTTCTACAAATGATATTCTAGCTACCTGCTTATTGAGTAGCTCTGACACTCTATTTGCTACTCGTTTTTCTAACCCATTCCTCCCTATGATCCATCTCCTTTCTTGGTAAGGGTGACAAATCGTGTTGTTTATCGTATCGACATGAAACGATAAGGTGAAATACGAACACAACACGATAATGTATATATGAACACGAATACGACACGAAAGCTTTCGTGTCAACATGACACGACATGAAAAGAACACAAAAATTTATTATCGATTTTAATAAATTAATAAGGACATGACACAATACGATAAGGACATGCAAATTGATAAATTTTAGATTTTGTTATCAGTTTTAATAATATTATATTTAAGAAAAAAAAGTTACTTATTATTAAGAAGTTATTACTTTTAAAAAGTGAAAAAATTTTAATAAAAAATGATAGTCACTTTTAAAAAAAAAAATATTATCATTTTTCATTGAAAATTTATCACTTTTTAAAAGTGATAATTATTTATTCAAGTCTCGTGATATGAGATAGTCTCACACAAGACTTACTCTATATTTAATATTTTGAATTTGAAATTTATTTAGTGTTCTACTATCATATACATATACGTAATGTATATCAGATCACTAACAGATTAACAGGTTGTTAACGGGTTAATATGTCATCTGTTAATTTTATCGTGTCAATGTTTAACGAGTTGACACGACACAAAATATTCGTGTCCTTATAGGGTCAACACGATAAGAACACGAACACGGGTATCTGGAGTTGGTTTGCTGCAAAAGGGTACAAGGAGTTTTCAGGTTCTTTCAAGGATTGAGCGGTGAATCCTTATATGTTTCAAAAGTAATTGAGTATTTTATAGGCTTGGTGTTAAATGCATTGTTATTTCCATTGGGTATGTTGAAATTTTGTATCTGTGACAAGGGTATTTCTTATACCTTTTGAGTAATAATATTTTTTTCCGATCACAAAACGATAAGAATACGAACACGATAAGCCTAAACATTAACATACAATTTTGTATCATTTTTATTTCGTGTTATCGTGTCGTATTCGAAATTGTCACTCCTATTTCTTGGTTTGCTTTCCCGCTAGCCGAATGCTAGGTGGCATGGTTGGACATGACGCAACAATAACAGAGACAACTTTTTAAAGTACATTTGAATTGCTTGACGTCCAATGGACTTACTCCCTATTTAAAATTTTAGATAAAATTAAATCATTTTTAGATAAAACTAAATTATATCCAACTTAAATTTTAAAAATAAATATATACTGCTATTATTTATTAAAATAGTGAAAACCAGGTGGGCTAACCCACCTGGCCACCAGGCTCCTCACTTTAGTGAGTGACCTGAGTTCGATTCCCTCTGGGAACGAATTAGGAGGGAGATATAAGGTTGAACTTGGAGATGTGGAGTGTTAGGACCTAACTACTAACAACTAATATTTACCGATAAAAAAAATTTATTAAAATAGTGAAAGTTTAATTTCAATCCATATCATAATCTCTCACTGTAGTAAATATTTATGTTGAATTTTTTTTAATCATCAAACAGTGGAATTCGTACCCGACCAGGAGGACCGAGTTGATACAAACTACCTTTAAATGCAAAAATTTATGTGAGACATCTCGTAATATGAAACTATATAAATTAACATCTATTTCATAGTTTTATAATAATAAGGGTAAATATCATATAAGGTCATTTAAGATAGTGATATTTCATAGTGAACCACTAAAAACTCCAACTTCCCTAGAGGGTCAAAAATAGGACCCACCTAACAAAAAGTGGAAGTAGCCCACATTGTAGCCTACTGTGCGTGCTCTCTCTCTCTCAATAAACACGTACGGGCTCCTCATTTCCATTATGCTTTTTTAATCCCCTCTCTCTCACATTAACATTACCAGATTTCAAAAATTTTTGAAAAACCTAATCTCTCTCATTCCAGAAAAATGCCGCCGCCGATCTGCCGCCGCCCAACATAAATCAGAGCCGCCGCAAGCCGCCGCGTTGTAGAATTGATCAATCGGAGCGGACGGGTCATAGATCGGTTCCGATCTCTCACTCTCCGTCCCGTCTCTCACTCTCTCAAGCCTCGCTCTCGTTCCCTCTCTCTGTTTTTTTTCCTCTACCATAAATTCGACTCAAAGCCGACGCGCCACTGTCCTCGCCGAATTTCACACCTGAATCCATAGACGACCGGAAATTGTTCAATCCCCTGCAAACACGCCGCTATCAATGCCTTCAACAACGCGCCTCACCATTCTTGTTTCCGTCTCAACCTCCGTACGATTATTTCGCCGATTCCATGGACGCCGATCTGTTCAGCCTCAAGCACTGCTGTCATCGAAGTCCGATGCGCCACCGTATTGCCGATTCCAGCCACGAATCTGCGTCTCTGCCCTGTAATTGAAGAAGGTTGGGCCAATATTGCATTTTAAATTGTTTGGGCCAGATTATAATTTCCTATGTGAATTAGTTAAGCCCAAGTTTATTTTAATGATTTAAGCCTAGTAGCCCATTTGCCAAGGTAGATATATATATCTCAAGGGTTATTCGAGAGAAGGAAGACGCTTCAGTAGCCCAGTTTTCTAGTTTTGATTTTTTTTATTATTGGATTTTGTTTTTGTTTCCTGGAAGAGAAAAATTGTTTTTTTTATACGAGGCCCAATAGTTTGCAGAGGTAATTGGGCTTCAAATTTTCTTTGTTTAGTGAAAATTTTGTTTTGTTACTGCAAATTTTTGTTTTGTTACTATAATTTTTTTTTGTTAGTGTAAATTGGGCTTAGGAATTTTTTTTTTTGTTTTTTAATTACTGTAAATTTTATTTTTAGTGGAAAAAAAATTATTTGTCCTCTATTCAGTGTTTTTACTTAATATGCAAATTTGTATATGATATTCAGAAAAATATTAGTATATATGCAGAAAAATATTATATATATGTTGATGAAAAAAATGCATATACAACAAAAATAATACTGAATATATGAATGTAATTTTAAAATTAGAAAAATATGAATTCTAAAAAAATAATATTAAATATTAAAAAATATAAAATATAAAATTTGAATATAATACATTAAAATAAACACATGAAATTTTTTAATTCAAAAAAAAGTTCCGGAAAAAAAAAGAAAAATATGAATTCTGCAAAAATAATATTAAATATTAAAAATGAAAAATAATATATAATATTGAATTAATGAAATAATAAAAAATATATATAAACTATTACTTAAAAACGTGTAAAATTTGAATTCAAATAATCAAAACAAAAAAACAAATTGAAATAGTAATCAATTGAAAAATGAAAAAATTAATTTAATAAAAATTTGAATTCAAAAATTAAAAAAAAAAAAGACGTAAATGAAGAAAGACAAGAATGAGAGGAGAAAAAAAAGTGTTCTTTTCTGTGCATGTGAGGAGAGAGACGTAAATGAGAGAGAGTGAGGTGAGATAAAAGTGAAGAGGGTCGGATGAGAGAGATAAAAGAAAAAGTGAGGTGAGAGAGTGTGAGGTGAGAGAGTTTGAGGTGATAAATATTTGTATTTTATTAGATGTGGGACCTATAATGATTACAAAAGTGTTCCTTTATGAAATAAAATGTCCCTCTTGGGAACATTGAATTTTGAGTGTTCCACTTGGTAAATATGGTATTAAAAGTGGTCATGTTTTATAATTATTCCTAATAATAAATGTCAAGTATTGTATAAAAATAATTTATGATAAACTTATAATGAAAAAGTTTTAAAATATTAAATATTTAAATCAGGTGTATTAAAAATTTCATCAGATGTATCAAAAATTGAGGTCAATAAAATTTATATATTAACTTCAATTTTTGATACACCTGATGGATATTTTGATACACTTAATCAAGAGCAACACTTGTGTACAAATTTCTACTGTAGAAATATTCATTTTTGAAAAATTCGCGGATCTAAACCGGGTCGGGTCAGATTTGAATATTTTTTCCAAAATTTGCGCAACTTGTAGCTCCAGGTTTTTTCGCTCCCAGGTATGTTACAATTTAGGCAAAGACGTGTTACAATTAGGCAAAATCTGTGTTACTAATTCTTAAAAATTTAATTTTTTATACTTTTCAAGTAACTATAAAGAAAATATGTATTTCTGCAAGTATAAATATGTGTTACTTAATTTATTTTTTATTCTCTTTGTTGATTTATGTTAATAATATATTTTTTCGCTCCTAGGTATGTTACAATTTGGGCAAAGACGTGTTATAATTAGGCAAAATCTGTGTTACTAATTCTTAAAAAAATAATTTTTTATACTTTTCAAGCAGCTATAAAGAAAATATGTATTTCTGCAAGTATAAATATGTGTTACTTAATTTATTTTTTATTTTCTTTGTTGATTTATGTTAATAATATATTATTCATGTACTTAATACATCATTTAATACCTTATATATGTTATATAAAATATAATATATATTTTTATAAGGATAAATAAATATTTGTGCATACAGTAACACACATTTGATCTTGCAGTAACACACATTTACTCTAATTGTAACACATATTTGTAGTAACACACATTTACTCTAATTGTAACATACATTTGCAGTAACACACATTTACTATAATTGTAACATACATTTACTCTAGATGTAACACACATTTGCAGTAACACAAATTTACTCCAAGTGTAACATAAATTTACAGTAATACATATTTACTCTAATTGTAACACATATTTGTTCCTCATTTTGTGTTATTATATGAGTATATATGTGTTACTATAGGATAAAATGTATTTTTATTAAGAATAAATATGTGTTACACATACAGTGTAACATATACATATGTTACATTGCATGAAAAATATTTACTTCTACAAAAATAAATGAATATGTGTAGAAAACAACATTTAATCTGGTTGTAACACACGTTTTGCCTTAAAGTAACATGCATTTGCCCCAATTGTAACATATTTGTGAGCGAAAATCACAAGCTAAGCGAATTTTGAAAAAAAAAAATTCAAATTCGACCCGACCCGGTTTAGACCCGCAAATTTTTTAAAATGAATATTTCTACGGATCTTAGATCCGTAGAAATTTGTATATAAGTGTTTGTCCTTAATCAAATATTTGATACATTAAAAATAATTTCATGATAAACTTATCATGAACTATTTTCAACAATATCTACTCAATAATAAATTATATCAAATTTATATCATATTTAATTATCTCGTATCTCAAAACTGTCTCATAAAAAATTAACTCTATCCTTACTTATAATAATTGGCATTAATGACGATAAAGTATGTAGGCGTATTTTACTATTTATTTAATATTTTTTAATATATCTACGTACATGTGTGTATATATACATTGCTCAGCCTCAGAGTCGTATCATTGGCTCCTGCTTCTTTTCGAAATATCCCCGAATCGCAATCTCTGTCTTCGTGCACTCGTACACAAAACACAACAGAGCTTTTGGATGCTAATGGGTGGGCCGACGGCATCAATGGAGGAGTTTCTGAAGCAGTGTAAACTTTCCGGTGACGAGGCGTACAGTGCCCTCCGGTCACTCCTCGAGCGTCTCGAGGACCCCACTACCCGAACCGATGCCCGGATCTTTCTCTCGGAGCTCCACAAACGCTTTGCATCTAAAGAAGCCTCCGAAGAGTGCCTCCAGACTTATCATTTCCAAATTCAAGACATTTTCCTCGAACAATATGAAGGTACAATCGCCATCTCCATATCAAACATGCATTTACGTGATTGTGTAATTATTCCATGATTTGTTTGCGTTTCTGATTGGGTGCGGAATGTGTTGACGAGTCAATCAATGGACAAACTTGACCTTTGGAAAAAGGTAATTTGTGTGATTTGCTTTTGGATTTATAGAAAGCGATTCAGACGGAGTGTTGAGAGAATATCAATACTTCCAAAAACTGAGTTTAAGGAATGATGGCGATAAAGCTTCACTGATGTTATTTAAAAAATTTCCGCCATTGTTGGATATTAGTGAATGCTCCAATTGGTGAAGTCCTTATGAGTTACGTGTTTAAATTGACCTTCAAATTCAGATCATGTCACTTATTGTTATTATTCTGGTTCTTTCTTCAATATATTTGAAGAAATTGATTCATGTAAAGTATTAATTTCTCAGGCATCTAATGATGCCAATATGTCAAAAACCCTGTATTTCCATAAGTAGAGTGTACTTTGTAGTTCAAGTGAGGCTCCTGATGATCTAGGAATCCACATGGGACCATTTGAAAATCACCCCCTGAGAATCAGAGGAGCTTGCGAACTATATTCAATAGTAGTTATAAGATGTTTAATGTGACTACCTCTAGGCTTGTGACTCCATGGTATCACTACCCATTTCAATCCCTAATGTTCCTTCCTCCAACTCAATCTTCACTGTGGCAAGACATATTTTTAAGAAACCACTATTTCTTTTCTACATTTACACCAGGTGAGAAAAGTATGTTAGTTGTTTTTTTAAAGTAATAGAACAAAGATGAGGACCATTTCGTTCCTGATGTGTTTCTCTAACATTCTGTGGTTTCAAATCTCAGATTGGTAAGCCATGTTGTGTCCCATATCTTGGTTGTTTATATAGAGTTAATGCTTTCTCGGTTTATTTATCTATTTAATTTCACCTTTCTTCACTGCTTGGTTAGAAATTTTTTACTTGTCCAATTATTTTTTGCTTGCTAGCAGCAACGAAGCTCTATATCTTTTGTCACAGGTTTCGCCAAGAGGAAGAAACTCACGATGATGGTAATACCGAGTATCTTTATGCCGGAGGACTGGTCTTTCACCTTCTACGAGGGGATCAACAGACATCCAGATTCTATTTTTAAGGACAAGACAGTAGCGGAGCTTGGTTGTGGAAATGGATGGATATCAATAGCAATTGCAGAGAAATGGTTACCCTCAAAGGTCCATGGTCCCTAAATCCTACAACTGGTTGCTCCATTTTTAAATAATTCTTTGCTGCTTCTTGTCTGCATACCGTGTTGTGAATTTCTTCCTCTTGTGATTGGAGACAAGATATTAGTAAAACAAGGTTTCTAACTAATACAACTTTGCAGGTATACGGTCTTGATATTAATCCAAGAGCCATAAAGATATCTTGGATAAATCTGTATATGAATGCTTTGGATGACAATGGCCAACCAATTTATGATGGGGAGAAAAAAACTTTGCTAGACCGGGTTGAGTTCTACGAATCTGATTTACTCTCTTACTGCCGAGATAATCAGATAGAACTTGAGCGAATTGTTGGTTGCATACCACAGGTAATTTCATCACATTTATGAATTATTGCTGCAATGTTTAGAAAATTAATATACTTTCCAGATGCACGAGACATGTAAAACTATTTGATAATTTGACATTGTTACCTCGGACGATTCCCACATTCTGATTGCTGATCAATTTCTGCAGATTCTTAATCCTAATCCAGATGCAATGTCCAAAATGATTACAGAAAATGCGAGTGAAGAATTCTTACATGATCTTAGCAACTATTGCGCCCTCCAGGTCAGATGACTGTTCAGTTTCCATTATTGTCCAATATATGGTTATGTGGCATGTGGTCAGCATAAAAGTGTTTACTGCTTGATTGAAGTAAATAAACTCACCAATTTATGTACTCTCTGTTACTTTTTAGATTGCTCAAAAGCCCATAAAGGGAAGATATTGAATTTCCATTACCTAAAATGGCAATAAAGTAACTATACCCTCTAAACTAAGCCCTTACAAACATCTCTTATTTACACCTCATGCCACTAAATTTCCCAATACACCCTCAAACAATACACTAACTTTCGTTTCATGAAGTTGAAAGGACCAATGTACCCTCAACTTTGCACCTTTAAATACTAGTAAACAACTTTCTCATTAAAACCCGTGCCATTTTCATTTGAGCAATCTAAATTGGGACCGAGGGAGTATATATTTAAGAGTTAGTTTTTTCTTAAAATATGTATATGGCATTGTAATTGTCATCTGGGCACAGCTTTTGTACTATCAGGATTCTGACATTAGATATTTATCAGGATAGAGATGGAATCTGTAACTGGACTGTTTTGCATGCTCTGGAACTGAGCACATTTTTCTGTATTAATCACACCATGCTAAGAATTCGTTGGTCTGCCAACTTCATAAATTGTTTTATTATCTATAGTAATGACATTATTGTTGCTGGGGTGCTCTTGATCTAAATAGATTCCATCCTCTTTACAATTTCAAATAACAGCAAGCTTTTTGTTTCACTGCTAAAATATTGCGTGACTTTCTCTGTCGTGGTTTATTTTTGAAGTACAAGAGTTTCTCTCACTGTGTTGTTGAGACAATGTTCTTCTATTTAGGGCTTTGTTGAAGACCAGTTTGGCTTAGGGTTAATAGCAAGGGCCGTTGAAGAAGGGATATCTGTTATAAAACCTCTGGGGATTATGATCTTTAATATGGGAGGCCGTCCAGGACAAGCTGTGTGCAGACGTTTGTTTGAGCGTCGCGGTTTGCTTGTTAACAAGCTTTGGCAGACTAAAGTTCTTCAGGTTCTACAATAACTTTATCTTTTGGTGATATCCTCTAAATGTACACTTACAGATCCCCTTCTGCAGGCTGCTGACACGGATATTACAGCATTAGTTGAAATTGAGAAGAATAGTCCACATCGTTTTGAGTTCTTCATGGGTCTTGTTGGCGACCAACCTATTTGTGCTCGAACAGCATGGGCATATGCTAAAGCTGGTGGTCGTATTTCTCATGCTTTATCGGTATACAGTTGTCAGCTCCGTCAACCTAATCAGGTATGAAAATTTATATTGGTGTTTGTGTGGAGTACAAGCACATAGAAAATGAGTGAGAATGCACAACACTCTCCAGAGAGAATTGAATGGAGCACGGATTCATTTGCTGTGACAGGTAAAAGTGATTTTTGAGTTTCTCAGAAATGGATTCCATGATATCAGCAGCTCTTTAGATTTGTTCTTCGAAGATGACACTGTTGCAGATGAGAAGATTCCATTCCTAGCATATCTTGCTAATGCTTTGAAAGAGAATTCATTTTTCCCATATGAACCACCAGCTGGAAGCAGAAGATTTCGTAATCTCATCTCTGGATTTATGAGAACATATCATCATATTCCACTTACTTCAGATGTAAGCAACATTCCTCTTTTAACCGCGTTTTAAATTCCTCTTTGTTAGATTTAGTTCATGAATTGATGCATTTTTGTGGGGTTTCTTTTCATGCCTTTAATGGAACCTATCATATGGTAAATGTTGGACTCACACATTATGTGCAATTATGAAGAAAGGCATATCTTTCACGAGTTACTCTGGCCTTTGCTTTTTTACTGTGCGAGTTCTCCTGGCCATCTGTCTCCAGTCTTGGCTATAAACCACCTTATTATAAAAGATCTTTTGACATTAAGTTGAAGCTTTCTTTGTGACTCTTGTTTAATGAAGTTTCAGATTTTCCTTTCTATTTATGCTCATCAAGGCATCTAACTTGCTGTTCTTTTTTTTTGTCATATTGTGGGCTAGAACGTTGTTGTATTTCCTTCAAGGACGGTGGCTATAGAGAGTGCTTTACAATTGTTGTCTCCACACCTTGCCATTGTTGATGAGCAATTGTCGCGGTATCTACCAAGGCAATGGTTAACATCCTTAAACGTTGAGGTAAAATTGTTGTGTTTATTGAAATTCCTTATCACGCCTTCTTATCCTAATATCTTTTGTGCCTTTGAATTGCTTCAATCATAAGTTGATTTTTGGTTATGAGCAAAAAGATGCATGTGTTGGCAAACTCCCGTACAATATCCCTTTGAACATAATCTACTACTCCCTCCATCCAATATAAGTGAGCAAAAAACTATTGACATGGGTTTTAAGGAATATTAGTTGTTTATGCATAAAGTAAATATGTTGGAGGGTATTATTGGGGTGGCTTTCACCTCGCTCCCAACACAACACCCGGGGGGGGGGGAGCCTATAATAAATACAATAAATGATGTCTCCATTTTGGAGAAAGCAAGAAATGAGATCTTGGGTCAAATCTCCCAACTATGCCTTCGACTGGCGAACAGAAACATACCAGAGGAGATCGATATGATCGTTATTGAGATCTCATTCGGGAAAGAATTAGGCCTACAGAGCCCGCCAGGGTGTGGGCTTTCCTCTCCTGTCAATCTATATATACAAAAATAAACTAAGATGACCACAACGCTCCTTATTGATGGTGTCTTTGGTTCAGGAGAATTGGGCGATGTACCATGGGGTGCAATTATGAATGAAGTGATAGTGTATGAATAAAGTCAATGACATTTTGAGTAATTAAAGAGATATTTGGAGGGTGAAGATAAAGTAAATCTTTTTTTTTTTGTATATGCCTACTTATACTGGACAAACAAAAAAAAAAAAAATTCCCCCTATTATTTTTGGTTGGGGGGAGTACATTATTTCCATTTTTTTTTTTTTTTTTTTTTTTTGGGTGGATGTCATCTTTTGTGCTACCATCCATCAACAGTCGGCCATTTTTTCTGCCACTTTGTTGCATTGAACATTATCCTTTTTTGACTACTTGAATTCCCTTTACAGAAGACAGAAAGTGGAAAATACTCGGAGAATGCCATTGCTGTCATTGAGGCACCACGACAGTCGGATTTGTTGGTGGAGCTGATTAGAAAATTAAAGCCAGAGGTAGTAGTCACGGGGATGGCTCAATTTGAGTCTGTCACTAGTTCTGCATTTGAGCATCTTATCGAAATCACACGGGAAATTGGATGTCGTTTGTTCTTAGATATATCAGACCACTTTGAGCTATCCAGCCTTCCTAGTTCCAATGGAGTCCTTAAATATCTTGCTGGTAATGTTCTTCCTTCACATGTAGCTATCATATGTGGCTTGCTGAAAAATCAGGTATGCATTATCAGTTTTGAATATTTTTTAAAAAATTTCCTTTTAGCGATTTCATCATCGTGTATGTGCTCACTTGACACCCATTTTTCTCTGGATTCTAGGTTTATTCAGATTTGGAAGTGGCATTTGTTTTCTCGGAAGAGAAGGCAACAGTTAAAGCACTATGCAAGACTGTCGAACTTGTACAAGGAAATAATCCTATTATTAGTCAGTACTACTATGGTTGTCTTTTTCATGAGCTTTTGGCTTTTCAGATAGCTGATCGACATCCGCTTGCTCAGGTTCATTTGTTCTGAAGTTACTTATTATTCCAGATATTCTCATTAGCTTTCTTGTCGTGATTGATAGGCTGTTTATGGAAGAGCATTGAACAGCTTATCTCAAAAGACCTGCTCTTTTGCGGTGAAGATCATCATATAACAACTTAGAACTAAAATAAATTGTTATTTTCTTTCGATATGCATGAATTCCTGCTTAGTAAATATATTACTTTCAATGTTTTTTTATGTCGCCAACTGTGAGGCATGATTTTTCTTGAACACTTCAGTAAGATTAGGTGCTATTTGCAGTAGATTTAGATATGGAATGCAATCTTATAATATAAAGTAGAAATATCAAAATCATAAGCCAATCTAACAATGTGCAAAATTCTGTCTCCAGAGAATTGGTGAGACGACAGGGGCATTTGCATCCAATGGCTTCTCCAGTTCCAGAATCTCCATACTTGAGCATACTGAGTTGGCAGTAGATGAATCTGATGAATCTCCTTTGGTGCATATGGATGTCGATCAAAGCTTTTTGCCCGTAACAAAACCAGTTAAGGCTTCCATCTTTGAGAGTTTTGCAAGACAGAACATAGCAGATTCTGAAACTGATGTTACATTTGGAATTCGACATTTGATTAGTAGCAGTTATGGCCTTCAGTCTGCTACCAATACTGAGTTCATGTATGCAGACTCTACTGTGGCACTTTTCAGTAAGCTGGTTCTCTGCTGCATCCAAGAGGGTGGAACATTCTGCTTTCCAGCCGGTTCAAATGGAAACTACGTATCTGCTGCAAAATTCTTGAATGCAAAAATTTCAAGCATACCAACTGATCCACAGGTAGGATACAAGCTAACCGAGAAAACACTTAAAGGTGCACTGGGGAATATTAAAAAGCCATGGGTCTACATTTCCGGACCAACTATCAACCCCACTGGCTTACTATACAGTAATGAAGAGATCAATAAATTGTTGCAAATATGTGCTAAAAGTGGAGCGACAGTAATTCTGGATACTTCGTTCTCTGGAGTGGAATTCAACTCCAAGAGCTTTAAGGGCTGGAATTTGGGAGCTACGCTTGATAAAATTTCCTCTGCCCACCCAGCCTTTTGTATAGCTTTTCTTGGGGGATTATTTTCTACGGTGCTTACAGGAGGAATTAAATTTGGATATCTGCATATCAACCAGCCTTCCATGGTTGAAACATTCCAAAGCTTTGCAGGATTAAGCAAACCTCACCGAACTGCTAAATACATGGTAAAAAAATTACTCGATCTTAGAGAACAAAAAACAGGAGATCTGCTGAATGCCATTTCTGAGCAGACAAATATCTTGGCAAGTAGATATAAACAATTGAAGCAGGTAAGCTTTGCATATGAGTTACTTGAAATGGTGATCTCATTCGGGTTCAAGAAACAGCTGAATTCACTGTTATCTTCTATACGTGCAGGCTCTTGAAAGTTCTGGTTGGGAGGTTCTAGAAGCTCAAGCTGGTGTATCCATCGTAGCAAAGCCATCAGGCTTTCTTGGGAAGAGCATCAAAATAAACGAAGGTGACAGCAGCACTCGGGCTTTGAAGCTTGATGACTCGAATATCAGGGAAGCAATGCTTAAAAGCACCGGTTTGTGCATCAACAGTGCTTCCTGGACTGGAATTCCTGGCTACTGCCGTTTCACTATCGCCTTGGAAGATGCTGATTTCAACCGTGCACTACAATGCATTTCTAAATTCAAAAGCTTAGTCGGTTAAATTCCGAACATTTGATGTTCTCATTTACTTTTGTCACAACTTGGGTGTTGTGAAATAATTTTTGTGGGGATGCTTTTCTTCACCACTAACTGTTTATTTTTGCCCTCCCTTGTTACACCTGAAGGGTTATGGAACAAATTTGTTGGTTAATTCCAGTCTATTTCTCTCCATGTTTTTGCTTCCAACTTATAATTTGTATCATATTTATGACTTTTCTTTTCTGTAGTGTGTTCATTTTCCTCTGAGTCATGAATAACTACACGCAGTGGTCGAGCCATTTCTGTAGATTATAAGAAACTTTCAGTTTGCTATTTTGTAAGTACCTTATTAGAAAAATCAACCCTTTCATACTTCAGTAAAGATGCCAAAAAACCAGTCAGAAGTGCTGAGAGAATTAATAGCATCAACGACAACGTCACAATACTTGTTTCTACCCGACCTCCTTGATCCATGAAAGGGCCTCACACCACTATGCAAGTCCAATTCATCCAGCATTTTCCTTTTTTCTTATACAAATGTAAATAATATACAAAAGGAGTATAAAAGATAAAGAAAAGCCCCGGTATGCGAGATGCCAAATGAACAAACCCACAGGCGGGCTGTACACAAACAGAAGCAAAAACACAGGTTAAACCCAGCAAAACTATGAAGAACATAAGCCAGATGACGAACGGGAAACCTAGGATGTAGACAATCATACCATGCGTGATTCGGCAGATTTGGATTCATATAGATATCCACCCATGCGGTACTTAATTGTACCATATATATATATATATAAGATCCGTATGTATAGTCATAGATATCATCATCTACCCAAAAGTAGAAACAAACTACCAAAAAAATGCTTTAAAGCAAACAAGGCATAGATAGAAAATGTAAACAAATCAGTTCAACACCAAACAGCAATAGTGTTGGCCAGACCAAAATCATAATACAGGGGCGCCCAACCCAGAAAAATGACAGTAAGCACACCAACGGACCCATTACAAACAGCACCAACACCAACAAGTGGTGGTGAAACAAACTCAGACAAAAGCCGAGTAGAATAAAACAGTTCCAAAGTTTTGTTATATGTACAAAATCTAAAGAAAGGTGAAACAGAGTAAGCACCACAGACCAAAGGTGAGGCGCCACGAACACCCACACTTATTTGAAGAGCAATGTGTTGTTAAGAGTGTTACTGTTATGAATATGAATATTAATTGTCACAATAAAGCCAAGAATATAGGGGTATTCAACATAATACTAATATTAGGGATACTGCAATGCACATACAATGTGTTCGACAAAATGATCAAACAAGAGTTGCAGGGAAGCTACAAGCCCTTTTGCCCACAAGGGCTATCACACATCATAGTCTAACTTGCAGATAATGTCCTAGATTGAAACTACTATTAACCAAAATCACATTAAAGATCAAACACCGGTGGATCCAAACCCGCCGCAGCCCCTAACAGTTGAGTCAAGATCGTCAACCTCAGTCACCTCCGGCGTAACAATTTTCTGAATAATCAACTGAGCAATTCTATCCCCATGCTTCACCTCGAAATCCACATCCGAATGGTTGAACAGAATCACTCCCACTGGTCCCCTGTAATCCGCGTCCACCACCCCAGCCCCAACATCAATCGAGTGCTTCAAAGCCAACCCAGATCGCGGCGCTGAAATTAAAATATTTGATGTGAGAAAATCATAGATTAAGATGAAGGGTTCAGTAGAAGAAATATACCAATACGAGCGTAGGTTCCTTCTGGAACAGCAATACTCAGATCTGTTGGTACAAGCGCTTTGCCCCTACCAGGAACCTTAGTCTCCACAGCACTGTGAAATCGAAACAAAACAGATAAGAAAACAATTCAAAAACGAATAAAAAAGAAAAAGAAATTTCCTCAGCAGAGGTCAAGACAAATACCTAGACAGATCGTAACCAGCAGAAAGGGGGGAACCCCTAGAAGGCAAAATAGCTTTCTCAGACAGTCTTTTTACCCGTAAGAAGGGAGAAATTTCAGAGGGTTTTTGTTCAGAAACGCCGTTATCATTGATCTTTTGAATCTTCGGCGAGGGTTCTGAGATTTCGAGTTGGTGATCGGAGTTCTCTCCCGCTGGAGACATTGTCGATGAGAGAGAGAAGTGATTTAGCTATTTTGGGTTAGTGGAGAACTGCAGATGAAATGAAAAGAAAGAGCGATGTGGGTATTTATTTAGAGAGTAAGCAACGTGGGTATTAAATGGAGGAATGTGTGCCTGGGGGAATGAAAAGCGTTTGGCGCCAAGTTTTCCCGCGATTTCTCATGGACGGGGGTTTGACAAATTTTATAATCAAGAATTACCCATTTGATAGGCATTATTACACAATATTCCTTCCGTAAAGAAAATAATTTACACTCATAAAAGTTAATAAATTACACTTTTAAATTAGTCTTGTATGCACTAGTTATACGGTGCAACTCAAGTTCATTTTTTAAAAGTTAAACAAAATACTACTGAAAAGTTACACATGTTATTACTGAAAAGTTAAACTATGAAAGATACACTTTTTAGTAATAACATATGTAACTTTTCAGTAGTATTTTGTTTAACTTTTAAAAAATGAACTTGAGTTGCACCGTGTAACTGGTGACAAGAGACTTACTCTACACTTTTTATATTTTATTAATTAGCTTTACACTCACATACTCTACTTTTTTCTTAATCTGTGTGCCCAGATATTTTGGAAAAAAAAAATTGGGACGGAGGGAGTATAAATTTTGTATTTAAAATATATATTGTGTTATTTGACATGGTGGGATAGAAAAGTTACATAATTTTTTTATTTTTTTTTTAAATTTACTTGGTAGGATATAATATGTAAAGAGAGAAAAAATAATTTAATTTGATAGAGTGTAATATATAGATATATAAGAACAAAATTATTATTCAAGTCATACAAAAATTATAAAGGCGAAATGAGAGATTATTTGTGAAAGTGTGAATAGTATGTTGGTAGTAATATATGAGTAAGTCTCTTGTGCACCAGTTACACCGTGCAACTCAAGTATATTTTTAAACAGTTACACTATTTATTACTGAAAAGTTACACTATCAAAGATATACATTTTAGTAATAATTTATGTAACTTTTCAGTAGTATTTTGTGTAATTTTTAAAAATGAACTTGAATTGTACGGTGCAACTGGTGCATACAAGACTAAATCTTAATATATAAGGTATAGGTTTTACCTGGTCGGTGAGAAAAAAAAAAAACAGATACATATTATGTCAGTATTGACTGACTAACACCAAGTGATTTTCAGTGTAGATAAAAAAACATAATAAAGGGGTGATATGGCCTACCCGGTGGAGCCTAAAAATATTACTCCCTCCGTGCACAATAAATAATCATATTATTTTGCACGTGGTTTAGTGCAATATGTCGAGAAGTATTATGGAGTATTGTGAGGTCCGATTACGAATTTAAAAATTGTATATGAAAAATATGTTTGTATACTTTTCATGCACAATTTTTAAATTCGTAAACGGGCCTCACAATACCTCATAATATCTTCCGACATAATGGCATTAACTTGAAAATAAACATTGAAACTTTGCAATGAATTACAAATTAGTTCACAATGTATATATAAATATATTCTCAAATGTGTCTATCTCAGTATCACTTTTCTCTCTTTCTCTATGCCTCTCTCTAACACAGGATGGCGATAGGCGATAGGCGATAGGCGATAGGCGATAGGCGATAGGCGATAGGCGATAGGCGATAGGCGAT
>JAPKLY010000335.1:117889-183803 GCA_026898435.1 Prunella vulgaris | reverse complement strand
GCGATAGGCGATAGGCGATAGGCGATAGGCGATAGGCGATAGGCGATGAATTTCTCTGTATCTACCCTTTGGTGTCTTCCTGCCAAAAAAGAAAATAAAGTAAATACGCTGTCCAATAAAAAAAAAGAGCATGCTCATTGTCGAGTTGTATGCTCTAATTTGAAAATAAACATTGAAACTTTGCAACGTATATAAAATCCTACCACAAAATATGATCAAATAGGGTAGAAAGGTTACTTGAAGATATATGAATCAAATATGCTCAATGATCCAAACACTATATATATATATATGTGAGTATTTTCATATTTTTTAACTAAAACTTTTACATATTGAATATATTAATATGTATTGTTGTTATAATGTATATTATACATATTATTGTTATTTAAGTGTATAAAATTAATTAGCTATGATAAATTGTTATTGTTTTAGTGTTGAGATTATTTTTTTTCAAAAAATAGCGATGTGCTTGTTCATATATGATTTTTCAATTTTTTTGAAATAAATTAAATTATTTTTCGAACATTGTGTTTAATTCTTTTTCCCAAAAAATATAATATATTTATTTATTTGGATAAAATTAACTTAAAAAAAAGTTCGAACAACACCATCTATTTCGTATAACTAAATCTGAAAACACTAAATACTTAGGGGGCGTTTGATATAATTGTAAGGAATGAAAACAATATAGGAATGAAAATTGTATGGAATGAAAGTCATAGTTTTCAAATAGCTGAACAATGGTAAATTTCTTAGTTTTTTATAATCAAAATCATAGTAGAGTCATTCCAAACAGACAATGTAATTTTAATTGTCATTACTCACCTTCAAAAGTATTGAACCAAACACCCCCTTACATCCATGATCCATTCATAAGCCACGGATGACAACGACGAAAAGAGGGCCGACGCAACTTGGAAGTGGTATGGTGGGCTATTTTGAGAATTTTGAGGTTTATTAAGAAGATAGTACTCTCTCCATCCCTCCTTAAGTTTCTCATTTCTTTTTGTTATTTTATTTAAGAAAGTGTGTTTATTTATTATAATATGGTGGACCACATATTGATTTTTGTATAAAATAATGGAAAGTTGTGAAAAAATAATGAGGGAGTTGATAAAAGGGAAGGGTATTTGCTTATTAATATATGAAGTGTTATTATTGTTTTTTATGGAATGAGAAATTTATTGTGGGATGTTGATAGAATTTGTTAATCGATGTTTGTTTATGTGGCTTCACAACGAATTAATTCTACCAAACAATAATCTTATGATTTTATGTTCTTAGGGAGGGAGAGAGTTTTGAGAGAGAAATATTGCAGTAGGGGTTGTATTAACTGTGTGAAAATGTGGGAATCTCCCCAATAGTTACAAGAGATGTCTTATTTATAGATGTGCTAGTGTGAGACGGCACCTTATGAGCCTATATGGATTCCGGTGTTGACGAGGGTCCGTAACCCTCGTCCTGGTCCCTTGCACTGCTCCTTATGTTGTGCCTCGTCCTATTACTATGTCTTAGACTAGATGGGCCTCATTAAAAATCTTGCCGTAAACCACCCTTGTGGATAAACCGGACGGAGGGAAAAAGAGCGCACCATCGGGGTCCTATAAACTATCATGCGAGCTCATAGGCGAACTCGGAGATGAACACTCGGGCGAGCTCAGAGATGAGCACCTGGGCGAGCTCAGAGGTGAGCACCCAGGCGAGCTCCTACGATTTGGTGCCCGGGGGTGCGCTTGGCACTCTGGCGAGCTCGCGGGCAGCCTCCTAGGTGATATCTTGATTCCCCGATTTGCCTCGAGTAGCTCGCCCATCAACAATTGCCCCCCAGCTCGCCTTCATCATGACTCGTGGCATGTGTGGGCGAGCTGGTATGCGAACTCTCGGGCGAGCTCCTGCAAGACGATCTCTCGAGCCGATGCGGGTGGAGTTCGAGGCGTCGCACACGTGCCCATAGGTGTCGTTTCCCGCGCCCCTAAAAATAACTTTTCAACTTCTTTGCAAAAAGGTCCCTGGTCTTTCAGGAATTTCGAGCTCGCGCCCAACGTCTATAAATAGGCGAAATCGAGAAAATTCCTCACTTTGCTTCTTCACTCCTCACAGCGCATTTCTGGCGATCGTTTATCTGCTTCAGACGCGTCTCCGAACATCTCCCAAGGTAGAAATCCGGATTTTTCTTCTTTCTTGTTTCAAATTCTTTTCATTGAAAACCAAAACTTTCCGGACGCCTACACCATGTCTGAGAATTCTTCGAGTCGCACCCCTCTGAATCGTGATTTGGGCAAAGAACTAATGACCGATAACTGCCCAAACCCCCAAGCGGCACCTGTGATCATCTCATCGGGCTCCGGGGCGAGCTCTGAAACTTTTCCGGACAGTGGCGAGCTCCTGGGGTCAGTTTGTTCTGACTCCGGCGAGCGGGCTACTAGTTCCGGTGAGCAATCCCCACTCCGCGAGCTCTGGGACTACTCTAAGCGAGCTCCCAGGGGAGCTGCGGCCCCGGTCGAAGAAGAGGTCACCGAGACCGATACCCGGGAGGAGGTCGCCGAGGTTGGGGCCGGCGACATTGCTGGAGAGCTAGCCCGTGAGGTCGACGAAGAGGTCGACGAGGATATGGGGACGGAGGTCACTTATGAATATCTCTGTTTCATCGACTTTCCCTTTCCCAAGCTTCCGGAACATCAAATCTCCGCCGAGGTTGTGAATGAGTTCGACTGGAACGAATATGTGAGAGCCACGGGGCGAGCTTCCCCTTACCCCGGCGAGCTCCGATCCGAATTGCCCTCCCGGATATTCGGAGGCGGTTCCGCATTCCGTTGGATATATTTATGTACGCCGCTGAGGAGAAAGAGCGAGCCGACCTCCCCCCTGCCGGACTCACAGCCATGAACTATCACACTCTGAAGGCCGGGCTCACCCTCCCCCTTCACCCTATTATCGGGCAGTTTCTGGCGGACACGGGCCTCGCCATTACACAACTTACTCCGAATGCATGGAGCAATCTGTTGGCAGCTCTGACCGTCTTCGGCCTCGAGGGCTATGAAAATCGGCTGAGTACGGAGGAGATCAGCGAGCTCTTCAATGTGATCCGACAAGTAAGGGATGGGAAAGGATACTACTCTTTCCAAGCTCGCCCGGGGGGGCAAATTCTTGGGCGACCTCCCCAATAAAATCCGGGACTGGAAGGAGCAGTTCTTCTTTATTGGGGGAGACTGGCGAGCTTCTAATGGTCATGGAGGGCGCATCCCTACTCCCGAGACTTACGGGGAGGCGAGCTGTATGTGGCATTCCTTAGCGTGTGTGTGTTGGATTAGATTACTGACCTAATCTATCTTTTTGTAGGTTTGAAGCGCCACAAGTCGAGCCGCGGGAAGCCGGAGATTTCAATTGGCTTCGAGTTCGTGCGAACAGTGTGTTGTTTGCGAGAAAAGAAAGATCGCAAGATCGAACATTTGTGCCAGCATCACTGCCGCAGGCTCGCCGGCTTCATCACCTCGCCACACCACCTCGCTGCTCAAGGTTTTAAACTTTTCCATTATGAAGTTCCCACAGCTCGCTGCCTCATACGTCGAGGTCTCCGGATTTACTTGATCATTTATCGTGTAGGTGTAGGTCCCGCTGCCGAGCTCCCGTCTGTTGAAATTCCCAAAGCCTACCACTTCCTAGCTCGGCAGCTGAGGATGGGTAAACCTCATCCGGGGAGAGAAGGCATCCCCTCGGGAGCGGTCTTGGACGCTACGAAGAAGCTGGAGCTCGCCAAAGCCGCTGATAAGGCTGGGGGCTCTGGCTCTCAGAGGACCTCGACGCCTCCCCAAACAAAGGAAAAGGTCGCCAGCGCTAAGAAAGGGGCGGGCCGAGGTTCGGACCTTGAACGGGGCACCCAACCCCCTCCACTCCACCAGACGAGGTGAGCTCTCCACCGGGGGGATGGCTCGTGAGTAAGTGAAGAAGAAGCTCGCCCCGCCAAGCGAGTTAGGACTGAGGGCGGCTCCGGATCAACCCCAGCAGGGTCAGGGCGAGCTCTCGCTACTCAACCTTCCCAAGTGCCTCCAACTCCTCAGAGTGCGCCCTCGCCGTCTCCCTATGGGGTCCATATTCAGGATGATACCCTTCTCGGGCTCAACCCTGATAGGTTCGGGTAAGTGGGTGATCTCTTTTGAAGTTGGAAGCCATTGTGATTTTCATGATTTTTGCTAACTGATTCGAGCATGTGCAGGTATACACCCGCCGAGCTCCCGCAACGACCTGAATCTCTTCACACCGCCGAGCGGTGCAAAGCTCTGAGCTCATCAAGGGATCTTCCGGATGGGTCAGCTCGCCGGATATTTACTGAGGCCCCCAAATACCTCTCCGCCTCGGAGCTCGCCATGATCGAGAGGCAAGGCGAGGTTGGCGATGCACTATGCCTGTGCAGCGATGGCGGCGGCCCAGCTCGTCACCGATGACATCACCGCCGCGGACAGAGCTCGCCACGATACGAAGAGGGCGCTCACCAAGGTGGGTGACGAGCGGAAGAAGGCTCTCGAAGAGCTCTCGAGGGCGGAGACCAAGGCAAAGGCCTCACTGGAGGCGGAGCGGCTCGCCATTAAGAAAGCAGAGAAACTTCAAGCCGACCTCCGTCAACAACAGGCCGAGCTCGAAGAAGCTCGCCGAACACTTGCCACTCGGGATGAGGAGCTCGCTCTGACCCGGGTTGAGGTAGGGCTCCTTCGGGATCAGAGCCGAGGGAATTCAGAAGAGTGTCAGAGGCTGCGGGAGGAGGTCACCGCCAAGGCCCTAGAGATCGCCGAGCTTAAGAGCAGCTCCGATGTTGCCATCACGCCCGAGGCATGGAGCTCGCGCGAGGTGGTCGCCACTGACAAGGGCTTCGTGCTATGCTTTACTGAGGTTATCCGCTCCTTCCAGTGGGCGCGGATTAATAATGATAGTGAGTGGGAAGCCCTTGTCAACGAGTTAGAAGACTGCTTGGAGAAGTCCTCGATCCCCCCGACATGGAGCTGAACATCGGAGACCTCTCGTGTTATGGGATCAATCTTGACGCTGCTCGTAAAAAATTCAACATCATTCAGACGAAGCAGGTCTTGACTGCCGACCTTGCCCAGGAGGCTGAGGGTGCTGAGGGGATGCTGGAGGCGAGGTCCCGCCGACGATGGAGCGGATGCAGGAGGTCTGCGGGGACGCGATGATCAACGTAAGTGAGCTCGACACCAGTGAACTCTCTGGGAACATCACCTTGGATGTCGAGCTTGCCCTTCCCATCAGCCAGGTCGCCCCTGCTCCAGAGGTCACCGATCTCGAGGCTTAGGCTGGTTTTTCTATTGCTTTCCTAGTTTAGTTTTTATTTTCCGAGTTATGATAGGTCGCCGGGTTGTGGAGCTCGCCCAAAAGGAGCTCCATTTTTGTAGCTCTTGATTTTTGTTTCAAGTAGATCTAGCTTGCCGGGCACGTGCAGCTCGCCCAGAAGGAGCTTTTTGTAGTTCAAAGATGGCCAGCTGGTCGGCCTTTGTGGCCAGCATTGCTACTCATACTTAGGATTTTTTCAAGTATATTTTTGAATTGAAAATTTCTTAAGTAGCTTTTGAATATAAGTCGAGCATTTTTTGTCCAACTCTTTTCATTTACGTCCTCACGCTTTTATGTTACTCCCTCCGTCCCATAATTGTTTTCACATTTTCCTTTTCCGTCCGTCCCACAATTGTTTTCACACCCTATAAATGGAAACTATTACTTTAACTTTATCCTCACAATCCAACTAATCTCATTATTTTAATAATATAACTTTACACAACACACTATTTTTCTTAAAAATTGTGTCATTCCAAAGGTGAAAACACCTCTGGGACGGAGGGAGTATAATTTTTTGAAATAGCTCGTTCTTGTTTATTTTCCTGGTACATAATTGTTCGTCTTATTCTTCTTTGAGAAGCTAATCGTTCGTTTTACGTCACTTTCGACTATGAATTGTACCTCTGTTTTGAGAGCGCGTGTTCTTCATCTTAACTCCGCTTAGGGCGGCGAATTGCTCGTCTTAGGCCACTTAGGGCAGCGAACTGCACTTCGATTGATTCACGTTGGGCCATTGGGTTTCATGAACCTTGCCTTAGACGTTTTTTATCTTTTTCGCGAATTTTTCTAACTTGTGGCAGTAGGTGCTTAGCAACCCTTTAAGAAGGGTACCTTCGTGACCTTGGGCACTTTGGCCTTTGCCTTCGAGCTATTTAATTACAACGCTTGGGACCTTGGTCCTTGCGCACTGCGGATTTTCGAGTACGTGGGCGAGCTGGGCTTAGCGAGCTCCTTAGAGTAGTGGGCGATCTGGTGCAGCTTGCCTGGTTGGAGAGCTACACAGGTCCCAACACTTGGGAATTTTTCTGACTTTTTATAGCAATGTAATTTACATCGGTTGCTATCGACATTTCTAATGTAAACCTTTGACTAGTCTATTACAAGATTCTAGTCTATTGGTAGAACTTTTTTAGGTGTGCCGCGCTCCAGGTGTATGACGAAGCTTTGCCTTCCGCGTCTTCTAGGTCGTAAGTATCGTTTGGCCAGGCTGCGGTGACCCAGAACGGTCCTTCCCAGTTTGAACCGAACACACCTGGTGGGGCCATCAATTTCTTTTTTAACACTAGGTCTCCGACCTTGAATTTTCGGTCTCGGACCTGAGAGTTGTAGTACTTTTCTGCTCTACGCTTGTAGGTGGTGTTCTTCATTTCTGACGAAGCTCTGGTTTCTCCGAACAGATCCTTCTCTACTGTCATGGCTTCGTCATTCTTTTCCTCATCATACCCCACCACCTTCCAAGTCTTGTTCTGGACTTCAACCGGGACCACAGCTTCAGTCCCGAAGACTAGGGCAAATGGGGTCTCCCCGGTGCTGGCCCTATAGAAAGTTCTATAAGACCATAGGACCTCCGGGAGTTCGTCTGCCCAGCTCCCTTTCTTTTCCTTGAGGCGGAGCTTCAATATGTGTTTCAGAATCTTGTTCACCGCCTCGACCTGGCCGTTTGACTGGGGATGGTATGGTGTTGAGTAGTACTTCTTGATGTTCTATGAATTGCAGAAGTCTCTCAACTTTTGTCCGTCGAACTGCCTTCCATTATCCGTGATGATCGACTGCGGAAGCCCAAATCTGCAGATCAGGTTTTTCCATATAAAACCGATCATCCTTTCTTGGGTTATTGTTGTGAGAGCTTCGGCTTCAGCCCATTTAGTGTAGTAGTCTACTGCTACAACAACAAACTTTACACCGCCTCTACCAAGCGGAAATGGGCTGATCAAGTCGATTCCCCATTTCGTGAAAGGCCATGGGCTGAAAACCGATTTCAGCTGGTTGGCTGGGGAGTGGATGTTAGGTGGAAAAAGTTGGCACTTTCGGCACCTTCGAGCGAAGCTGATGGCATCTTTGCGAATAGTGGGCCAGTAGTAGTCCTGCCTGATCATCTTGTATGCCAATGCTTGCCCCCCAGCGTGACTCCCACAAATCCCTTCGTGAATTTCTTCTAACACTTTGGATCCCTGCTTTTTAGTTAGGCACTTGAGTAGGGGTAGGGAGAATCCACGTTTGTAAAGTTGGCCATCCAGCAGCGTATATCTGGCAGCTTGCTTTACTAGTCGGCTAGCTTCCCAGGTGTCCGCGGGGGTTGTTCCGTCGGTTAAATATTTTTGGATTGGAGTGCACCAATCTTCACCATCCTCCTGCCCCCCGCTCGAGGTTTGATTTATCTTATAATCGGACGTCGAGGGGTTTTTTAGTGTGGTGATTACAACCTCTGTGAATTCGGCTTCGCCGTTGCTAGTAGCTAGCCGGGCTAAGGCATCTGCTTGTGTGTTTTCTAGCAGCGGTATTTGGTTGATGTAGACCTGTGAGAACATCGAGATCAAGTGAGCGGCTATCTTTTGGTAGGTCATCATCTGCTGGTCTTTTGCCTCATATTCCCCCCGGACTTGGGATATTATTAGCTGGGAATCTCCGAAAACTTGAAGATTGGTTGCCCCCACAGCTAATGATAACCTAAGTCCCGCTATAAGTGCTTCATATTCCGCCTCGTTGTTGGTTGCTCGAAAGTCGAACCAGATTGGGGAGGTGAAGACTTATCTGTCTGGGCTGATCAGGACCACGCCGGCGCCTGCTGCTACGCTGGTTGATGATCCGTCCACGTAGAGGTGCCACAGAGCTATACACCCCCTTGTTGGATCTTGTGGGAAAGTTAGCTCGACGATAAAGTCGGCAAGCGCTTGTCCCTTGATCGCTGTTCGGGGTGCGTAGGTTATACCATATTGGCTGATCTCTAGTGACCATTTCAGCAGGCGTCCGGCGGTGTCTGGGCGCTGTAGTATTTGGCGAAGTGGGAACGTTGTCAACACCTCTACCGGGTGGTCAAAGAAGTAGGGCCTCAATTTTCTAACACTCATCACCAGTGCATAAGCCAGCTTCTCTGTTGGGGTGTAACGCAACTCAGCTTCATGTAAGACTTGACTCACGTAGTACACTGGTAGGTGTGTTTTCGCCTCTTCTCGGACCAGGATGGAGCTGATGGCCACCTCCGACGCGGCTAGGTATAGATACAGCTTCTCCCCAGGTATCGGCTTTAACAGGACCTGCGTATCTGCCAGGTATGTCTTGATGTCTTCAAAGGCCCGTTGGCATTCACTTGTCCACACGAAGTGATTTTTTAGATGGAGCTTGTTGGCTTTGGCCGCCTCTTTGTACCTCCGTGTGTTTGCCTTAATCGCCTCGAAGAATGGACGATTTCAGTCACCGGACCTGGAGATGAATCTGTTCAGGGCTGCCATGCACCCAGTCAGCCTTTGAATTTCTTGGACGGAGTCGGGTATACCCATCTCGATTATGCACTGGACTTATGTCGGGTTGACCTCAATTCCACGTTGGCTAACTAGATGCCCCAGGAACTTCCCGGAGTGCAAGCCGAAGCTGGTCTTTTTGGGGTTTAACTTCATGTTGTAGTGGCACAGTATGTCGAAAGTCTGTTTTAGGTGATCCAGGTGGTCCTCCTTCTTCAGACTCTTGACCACTATGTCATCTACGTACACCTCCATGGATTCGCCAATGTGTTGGTCAAACATTTTGTTCACCAATCTTTGGTAGGTGGCTCCGGCGTTGATGAGTCCGAACGACATCCTTTCCCAGCAATACATGTTCTTGTTGGTGTAGAACGTCGTATGTTCCTGGTCATCTGGGTGTAGAGCTATCTGGTGATAGCCCGCAAAAGTGTCCATGAACGTCATCATCTCATGGCCTGCGGTGCTATCTACTAACTGGTCGATGTGAGGCCGTGGGAAGTTGTCCTTCGGGCATGCTTTGTTCAGGTCCTTGAAGTCAATGCAGAGCCTCCATGTCCCATTGTGTTTCTTCACCAGGACGGGATTCGCGACCCACTGCGGACACAAAGCTTCTTTGATGAGCTTGTTGTCTAACAATTTCTCCACTTCAACAGTTAGAGCTGTGTATTTGTCTGATCCATATTTTCTTCACTTTTGACGTACGGGTCTCCTCGTCGGGTCTATGTTAAGTCTATGGCAGGCATGTTCCAATGGGATCCCCGTCATATCTTCGTGGGACCAGGCAAACACGTCTAAGTTGGTCATTAAGAACAGCTCCATCCTCGATCGGTACGGTTCGGGTAACTCAGAACCGATGAAAAGTTCCAAGTCCCTTTCCGGGTCCACCGGGAGTGCCGTCAACTCCTCCATGGGGGTAGCTTTTCTCTTTTGACTTTTCCACCTCGGGTCGCTGACGAACTCGTCCCACTCTTCTTGTGACATCTGCGCAAGTTCGTGACCTATGCGCAGTTCGAAGTCATCGGGTTGGCCTTTAGCTTGGGCAGGTTCATCAGCTGTTAGTACCTCCGGAGTTTTGTCAACTTGGGGTGGCGGGGTGACTTGGGGAGTTGGGTCAACATCCATCGGTGTTGGTTCTTGACCTCCCGCAGATCCCTCATCTTGGGCTTTTTCGACCACCTCCATGGGAGCAGGTTGTTGTTCCTGCGCAAGTACTGACTCCTGCGCAGGTCTCAACACTTGGGTTCCTTCCGAATCTTCCACTGGTGTCGGTTGTGTGTCTTGCACAGGTCCAGTGCCTTGGTTGATTTCTGACAAATCGCCTTACTCCATCATCTCAGTTTCGACTGAGATGGCGTCTAGGATGTTTGGCTCGTCTGTAGGAATCTGTACGTCCTCTTCGAGGATGCGGACCTGCGTAACAGACTTTTTGACCCGGCCGTCTTTGATTTGGAGTAAGCACTCTCGGGCCTTTTTCTGGTCACCTTTTATAGTTCCGGCACCTTTTGGAGTTGGGAATTTCAAACAGTAGTAGTAGGTCGAACACGCCACTTTGAATTCATTAATAAACGGACGGCCAAGGAACCCGTTGTAGGAGGACTGCTGGTCGACAACAAGGAAATCTATGAGCCTAGTCAGTCTCCTTTCGGGATCCTCAGCCGATACAAGCTGGACCCTCAACCTAACACTACCTAGGGGGACAGTTACAGCTTCTCCGAACCCCACTATCCTAGTATTGCTAGGTTCCAGATACGACTCAAAATCACCTAAGGCATCCAAGGTGGATTTGAAGAGAATGTTGGTGAATGCGCCGGTGTCCACAAGTAGCCTGTGAACTCAGACGTTCATGATGTTGGCGGTTATCACCAACGAGTCGTTGTGGGGCATCAGTACCCCCTCCAGGTCCGCCGAGGAAAACGTCAGCTTATCAGTAAGCTGCGAGACGGACCTGGGGCCGGAGCTACCCTCCTGGACTTGGTTTATGGCCCGAATTTTGGCCTTCATCTTTCTCCTGGATATGGAGGATCCCCCGTCCTGGAGACCTCCAGCAGCTCCGATCTCCTCCTCGAGAACCAGAGTTCCCGGGTGGGCTCCATGTTTTGCTGAGGCTGGGGAGGTGCCCTCCGTCTGTTATGGGGACCAGGTTGGTCCGCTTCCTCCTCCTCATCATCGGAGGTAGCCCTCCTCTCAAACCTTGGCCTCTTGACTGGGGCCTTCTTCACGAACTCGGCCAGCTTCCCGTCCTCGTAAAATTTCTAGAGTTATTTGAGGAGGTCTTGGCATTCGCTGGTGAAGTGGCCGATGGCCTGATGGTAGGCACAAAATTTGTTGGGGTTGAGCTTCGTGCGGTCCTGGAGGATCCGCCTTGGCTCTTCCAGCATGACCTTGCCTTTGACGGCAGTGAAGACGTGGTCAACGGAGACAGTGAGGACCTGATTGAGCTTTTCTTTGAGCTCGTCTCCCTCGCCAAAGGCCTTTAAGTTCCGGGGAGCTTTGTAGGTGCCCCCGGACTTCTTCCCGTAGGGTTTCCTTTCCTCGTGGGCACCAACTTCTTTGAGCAGTGCTTCTTGTATGGCCGCGAACACCCCCGCCTTATGACGGAATTCGGTGTAAGTGTTGGGACATGCGAGGTGCATCTCTTTCCAGAGGTCGGTGCCCCTCTTGAGCCCGGCCATCACTGCGACGACCTTGGTGTCCTCGCTCACCGGTTCGCCTTCCCACAGGATTTTGTCGAACCTTTCCAAGTACTGCTGGTCGGTCTCGCCCTCGCCTTGATGGATGTTGGCGAGTCGGTGCTTCTGGGTAAGGTAGGATCCGAACCCCGAAAAGTGGGCCAAAAACTCCCGTGAAAGTTGGCCAAATAAACAGATTGACCCCGGGGCGAGTGAAGAGAACCAGCGGTGAGCTCGATCCCCTAGGGTCAGCGGGAAGTTCCGGCACTGGGTGGAGTCGGTGGCGCCAACCGAAATCATGAAGTCCACGTACTTGGCCAGGTGGAATTTTGAGTCAGATTCGCCCTCGTACGCGGACATCACCGGGAACTGAATTTTCTTCTAGACCGGTGCGCGGAGGATGGCAGGTGCCAATGGAAATGTGGGGAGAGTCGCGGCGTCAGGTCCGCTAGACATGGCTGCCACTTGAGCTTGTAGCATTTCGATAGCCTTTTTCAGTGAGACCAGCTCGTCATCACGGGTCACCTCCAGTGGAGGTTGATCAAAGGTCGTGCGTCTCGCGGATGCACATCCCCGAGGTGCCTCACTCTGGGGTGACTTCTCAGTGGCGGGCTGGAATTGACGTCCGCCATGGGGGGCTAGTCGGTCAGTGGCAGGCCTCCTCAACCTTTCGTGGGCGGACCTGCGTGGTTGTTGGTCGGAGTCCCCGTGGGACGCGGCTGGAGCCACCGTCCGCTCATTTTCCCCGTATCTCGGGCCCAGGCGACCTTGGAGGACTTCTCTCCTCTGTGATTGGTGGGTGCCAGATGCCCCGGTGTAGGCCGACTCCCCTGCGGTGTAAGGAGCAGGATTCTCCTCCACCATTTTGGCCTTGCCGGTCCTCTCCCTACGCTGGCGGGCTTGTGCCGAGCTCGCCTCCTGCTCGGTGGGAAGGGCGTTGTAATCCCCTCTGGTCTGGGTGCCCTGGGTGGGCCTGGTCTACTCCCGGGCTTCGGCAGCTGGAGCTCGCCTGGGTACCAGGGCGAGCTCGTCCTGCTGTCTCTGCTGCAACCTCAGTAAGGTCATGATGGTGCGTTGGAGCTCGTCAGGGTTGCTGGCCAGGTCCCTCAGGGCGGGGGCCAAGTCTTCCTGGGTCACCGCAACTCGCGGAGGTCGCGGAGCTGCGGTGCTCTTCTGGGGAGGTGGTTGTGATGTCTCCACCACCTGGTGTGAGGTCTCCACCTCGGCCTGGTTTTGGTCACCTCCTTTGGATCTTCCCGCAGCTGCGGAGGCCTGTCCCTTGGCGGCTCGAGTGTTAGCCATTTTTGGGTTTCGGAGGGGGTAACTTGCTGAAGGTCGCTGGAGTGGAGGGAGGTCGCAGGGGTGGAGGTCGTCCAGCTTGGGTGAAGCTACGTAAATTTCCGTCTAGCCTCGCGTGTGATGAATTATCCGAAATTCGGTTTATTCGTGTACATGCGATCGTTTGAAAACTTGTCCCTGGCAGATTTCGTAAAATCCGAAAATTCGGGTTTTTGTCCGAAAATCTGGGTTCTTCGTTCGAGGGATGAAGATGTATGTGTATCTTCAAGTGTTCTTGAGTTTTATCAAGAACACCTTCAAATCTTCAAACTAACCCTAACTTTTGTTCTTGAAATTTTTTTAATTTTCAGGCTCGACAGCCCTCCTTCTAGCGCCAAATTGTTGATAGAATTTGTTAATCGATGTTTGTTTATGTGGCTTCACAACGAATTAATTCTACCAAACAATAATCTTATGATTTTATGTTCTTAGGGAGGGAGAGAGTTTTGAGAGAGAAATATTGCAGTAGGGGTTGTATTAACTGTGTGAAAATGTGGGAATCTCCCCAATAGTTACAAGAGAGGTCTTATTTATAGATGTGCTAGTGTGAGACGGCACCTTATGAGCCTATATGGCTTCCGGTGTTGACGAGGGTCCGTAACCCTCGTCCTGGTCCCTTGCACTGCTCCTTATGTTGTGCCTCGTCCTATTACTATGCCTTAGACTAGATGAGCCTCATTAAAAACCTTGTCGTAAACCACCCTTGTGGATAAATCGGACGGAGGGAAAAAGAGCGCACCATCGGGGTCCTATAGACTATCATGCGAGCTCATAGGCGAACTCGGAGATGAACACTCGGGCGAGCTCAGAGATGAGCACCTGGGCGAGCTCAGAGGTGAGCACCCAGGCGAGCTCCTACGATTTGGTGCCCAGGGGTGCGCTTGGCACTCTGGCGAGCTCGCGGGCGGCCTCCTAGGTGATATCTTGATTCCCCGATTTGCTTCGAGTAGCTCGCCCATCAACATGGGACATCTAAAAAATAAAAAGTAAGAAACTTATAGTGGGATGAAGGGAGTATAATTGAAGTAATTTAGTTTTAAAATTGGTGATTAGGGGTATATTGAGAAACTTGTGGATAGTGTATTTCACAATTATGCTAGTGGCAATAACCTGACCCTTTTTCAAAAGAGAAAGGATCCAGATATTTTTAACCCAATTTTTTAGTACTTCACCCAAATTATCAATTCTCTACCTAATAGATCAATTCACCCCATGTGAGTTTCAAAAATACCCAAACTCATATCACTTCACCCCACCAATCTAATAACACAAAACTGATGAAACTCATATCATTTGTTCGAAACTGAAGAAACTCGCCCACGCGACCCAATCCATCAGCGAAGTTCGAACGGCCGACGCACCGGAGGAGACCCATGGATAAAGGTTTTAGGGTTTGAAACTGAATATATTTAAGAATTTATTAGTTTTAGGATTTAATTAGTTTTATATATTGAAAGGTTTTGAATGATTTTGTATGTTTTGAATGAATTTTTGTTGTCACTATTACAAATATTGGCATTGGAAATCGTTTGCAAAATTTCGTCGGACAAAACGGAACGAAAAACGCGAAAAAATCACTAGAGGCATTTGTTCGACACTGGTTGGTGGAACAAATGCAAAATGTTCAGAATTTTTTTTGAACATTTGTACTTTGTTCGGAATTTTTTTCCGAACATTTTGCATTTGTTCCATCAAAATTTTCGAACAAAAGTTTTTAATTTTTTTTCGAACAAATGCAAAATGTTTGAAATTTTTTTCCGAACAAACTACAAATGTTCGGAATTTTTTTCCGAACATTTTGCATTTGTTCCACCAACCAGTGTGGAACAAATATGTTCGATTTTTTTTTAAAAATAGATTTGAAAAATGTACGTAAAAACCATTAATGTGCATATGAAGAACTATTATGATCTTGTATTAAAATCATGTTGCGAAATTAAAAAAATTTATAACCTTTTTGTTCGATAAAATATGGTTAAAGAATATTGGAGTGACAATCATTCAAATCTAGGTTTTGAAAGAGGGGGTGAACTGGTCGACTTTAATTGTGAAATATATTTAAAGGATAATTTTGTCTTTTAAAATTTATTTCCAAAATGAAGAACAAAAGTTGAGTGAAGTACTAAAAAAATGGGGTGAAAATATCCTGGTCCAAAGAGAAATTAATGTTGTTTGCAGCCCAACCCAATGGGCCTCAATAAAACTTGCTCCAGTAGGCCAAATGATTTTAATCCACAATCCTATTCTGGCCCATATGAATTTACCCCCTTTACAAGGCAACAACCACCACCTCCCTTGCCTTAATCCCCCTTCCCTCTACTCCTACTTTCAGTACAGTTGGCCGGAAATGGCTACGCCGATGGTAGAAGACAACTTCGAGGATGACCAGCTTTCTTCAATGAGCACCGATGACATCCTTCGAGCCTCCCGCCTTCTAGATAATGAAATCAGAATATTAAAGGTTAGGCTCTAATTGCGCATGATAAAGACTAAGGAATAAACAATTGTTATCTTCAGAAAAGGAAATACAGAATTATGCAGAGTTTCGGAACAAATTTAGTTGGATAAAAGTTAGGTTTCGGCGGGTGTGTTGAATTCTTTTTCCCGTATGACAGGAAGAGTTGCAGAGAACGAACCTAGAGTTAGATTCATGCAAGGAGAAGATTAAAGAGAATCAAGAAAAGATCAAGCTAAACAAGCAGCTCCCTTACTTGGTCGGCAACATTGTTGAGGTATTCTATAATTGGAACGGTTTTATGCTCTTACTTTGAAGCTTAGGGACTTGGGGAAAAGAAGGGAAGAACTAGAGTTAGCAGTATTTTAGGACTTTAGAGTTAGATGGCCGCGTGATAACTAGGGTAAGTGAGTTGATGTTGAGTTTATCTTATTATAAGGGGAGAAAACGTTATATACACTTTTGGAATTGCTGCTGGAGTCTGGCTACTTGTGGAAGTAATGTCTAGTATTTATTCTGTCAAAAAAAATAAAAATTGTCTAGTATTTATAGATATATTTATCTTAACTGGGATAACAGAGCCAGGATTGGGCAATTCACTCTCCAACCCCATTCTACAATTGGAACAGGAGCGGTGTAATTTTGAATTGTTTCAGAACAGTGAATATGGCTACTGATTAGGCCGTCAATGTCATTTGGAATAGAACCGGAGTAGTAGTGAGTGTGGATTTAGAGCTTAGACTAGTTTCATTCTGAATTGGCTTAACCTCTTAAAGGGTGTTTCATGACTCATGAGGTCTTATCTATGCACTTTTACCGAATCTCTGATATAATTCTTCTAGTTAGCTTGAATTCTTTAAGTGCAGTTTGTGTAGATTATCATATGATTCACATTATCTTGGACTGGAACTGATGGGACCAGCTTCTGTTATCTATTTTTATTAGATTTTGGAGATGAACCCAGAGGACGATGCTGAAGAAGATGGCGCTAACATTGATCTTGATTCACAGAGAAAGGGTAAATGTGTGGTTCTAAAAACATCCACACGCCAGGTAACAGAGCAGATTTTCATGCATCATTATGTCTTGACTCCTCTTCTCTCTCATTTATTATATAGTGCCAGTAGGGTACTGCAAAAAACCTATACATATTCAATCTTTAAATTTTATAGATGTTTTCCCAACGGCCCGTAAATCAAAATCGAACTTTAATTTTGCGCATATGATCAATGCATGATCCACCTGGTTCTCGTGATTGTACAAGTGGACGTCTTAGTGTAATGATGGTCAATCTTTGATGATGTCCAGCCTTTTCTTACTAAATCTTTCTCATATGGCCTGCAAATATTGCCCACCATTATAAAGATATCTTTTAATATATTACATGTCGATTGCAGACAATTTTTCTGCCGGTTGTAGGCCTTGTTGATCCTGACAATTTGAAGCCTGGTGATCTGGTTGGAGTAAACAAGGACAGTTATCTTATCTTGGATACTTTACCATCCGAGTATGACTCTCGAGTTAAGGCTATGGAGGTTGATGAGAAGCCAACTGAAGACTACAACGATGTTGGAGGCCTGGAGAAGCAGGCAAGTTATCAAATGAGTCCCCTTGATCAATGAATATTAGTAACAAAAATAGAGTCAAGTTTAGTACTTACTTGGTACATATGTTTTCACCTGCAACTTTGTTATGATTTCTGCAGATTCAAGAATTGGTTGAGGCAATTGTGTTGCCTATGACGCACAAAGAAAGATTTCAGAAATTAGGAATTCGGCCGCCTAAAGGTGTCCTATTATACGGCCCTCCTGGGACAGGGAAAACCCTAATGGCCCGTGCATGTGCAGCCCAGACAAATGCCACTTTTCTGAAGTTAGCAGGACCACAGCTTGTACAGGTTTGATAATCTGAATGCTTTTTCTTAATTTTTTTTATGTGTTTCCTTCTTTTTCTGGTGGAATGTTAAATATATTGAACTTCAGTTCCTACCACAGCTCTTGTTATTCATGTTGATAGTTCCCATTTTTGTAGATACCTTTTCTCTTAAGCATATATGTTTTTCTTACAGAAGAATCCGACTTGGCTTAGTTTAGGCTGAAGGCTGAATTATAGTTGAACTGAATGCTTATAGAATCAGACATTGATCAAGATGATATTAATTTGTAGTCCTTTTGGTTGGGGCACAAATTACTTTACAGGCTCTGCTTTCTTAAGCTATAAAGGAAGCAGCATTGTCCATGACGTGGATGGTTGAGATGAGTGTGTTTAAGTTCTTTTAATCGAATTCAATATTTTTCTGTTCTTCGATTTGTTCGTTCTTGAGCTTATTTCTTCTTGATTGCTATTGATCTTGAGTTTGACATATCTGACCAAGAGTTACACTGAATACTAATCCCCCATATTCAATTAGATAGGATTGGTATATACTAGATTTGTTCAAATTATGGGCCCCAATTTTTTAGTTTTCACATTTGGCCTGTCCAAATTTAAATCTTCCTGGACCTCTGTCAACCCCCCCCCTGCATTTGCAGTATGGATTTTTTTATTTTATTGTTGTGAATAAATGACCCTTGCATGAGCAATATCTACATTCCGGTCATGAGTCTATTGGTTATATTGTAATTTTATTTGCCTAAGTTACTCTGTTATTCCTCCTCTTTAACATTCAACCATTTTGTGTATTTAGATGTTCATTGGTGATGGAGCAAAACTAGTTCGTGATGCTTTTCAACTTGCCAAAGAAAAATCACCATGCATCATTTTTATTGATGAGATTGATGCTATTGGTACAAAGCGTTTCGATAGGTGCACAATTACTTTAAGATTGTAATTTGGTTGGTTCTGTAAGCTATACTCAAGTTTCTGAATCTCCCTGAGGAATTCCGATAGAGTAACTCAGAGGCTTATGCATTGAGGACTAAGAAGGCATCTCCATGCTGATAGTTTGATGTTCCATTATGCAGTGAAGTTAGTGGTGACAGAGAGGTGCAGCGGACTATGCTAGAGTTGCTTAATCAGCTTGATGGTTTTAGCAGTGATGAGCGGATAAAGGTTCTGTTTTTTTGGTTTTATCTTTCCAAGTATATTAGCACACACTTTTTGGCTGATTCATTAGGTTCTTATCTTTTTTCTACTTGTATCTTTCTAAGGATTCTGCAATTACTTTTAATATTTAGCCTCTTGATTTCATGATTCTTATTTGGTATCTAAAACTCTATATCTATGTTCAGGTAATAGCAGCAACAAATCGAGCTGATATCTTGGACCCTGCTTTAATGCGTTCTGGACGTCTGGATCGTAAAATTGAGTTTCCCCATCCCTCTGAGGAAGCAAGGGCTCGCATATTGCAGGTAGATATTCTAGTCAGAACTTAGTACTTCTGATATTTATTATTCTGGATTTAATGGTATCTGCTGGTTTTGAAGTTGGCTGTTAATAAGTTATCTATTCGGCTATTCCAAGTTTGCTGTTGGAAAATTAAAATTTTTTTAGATGCCTACTTATTTTATTGTCTTCTTTAAAATCGTAGATCCACTCTAGAAAGATGAATGTTCATCCAGATGTCAACTTTGAAGAGCTTGCTCGCTCAACAGATGACTTCAATGGGGCACAACTTAAAGCTGTTTGCGTGGAAGCTGGCATGCTAGCACTTCGTCGTGATGCCACTGAGGTCTCTCTCTTTCTCCTTCCATTCCCCCCACCCCAACACACACATGTGAACTCTGTGTGTGTGTCTTATCACTCATAACTGTCTTGCAAATATTTTGTAAATTTCGTAATAAGAAAAGGAAATGGATTTTCAGACATTAAAAAGTTGTGGGGCACTGTTGCAGAGTAGAGAGTCTCTTTTAACTCTTTTTCATGAAACATGAGTATATAAACGAAACTGTTAGGGTTTGTCGATAAAACCTCCTAACTAGTTTATATCTTGCTATTGTGGTTCCATAAGATTGGAGGAGGCGGCGGCATTATTAATTGTGGATGATGATTTTTTTATCTTTTGCAGGTGAACCATGAAGATTTCAATGAAGGCATCATTCAAGTACAAGCTAAAAAGAAATCCAGTTTAAATTACTATGCATAAGTCTCAAGTTGTTGCAAGGTAAAACTCATCGACATGTAGTTGTTTATTACCCTCATCCCTTATTGTCAGAATCCCCAGAAACAGCTTTCTTAACTCAAGTCAGTTTACCACTGTGTTTATTATGCGAGCATCCTTTCCTCTTTCAGACAACTTGTTTACTCAAACTGAAATGTTGATTTGATTTCTTCTACGCATCAAATTTTTAGGAAAAAAAAATGATTCACTCTTCACACTACAATTCAGTTACCTTTATGTATTTCAATCTACCGTTGAAGCCATTCTCAGTGCTGGAAGGCGATATTAGCCTATAGTATGGATTTGCATTCACTCTAGGCAAAGAATGTCTTTAATTCCACAGATGTCATATACGTTTGAGACCTTGTTTTCTAAAATTTCCACACAATAAGTTACCTCTTATTAATGTACATACTTTTCTGTTTCCTAAAATGCTGCAATTTATGTTTCTTCAAATCATCTCCACTCTCAGTATCGTATGACTGAATGATGATGTTAAATTATTTGTGATTAATGTTATGAATAATGCACCAAAGGCATAATAAGGATATTATTTTTCAAATGTTAAAATTAGTTTGATTTTGCGTACTTCTTTTGTGCACTGTGTGTATCGTACAACTCAAGTTCATATTTTTTTTAACTATATCAGTTGTTTTAAATAAAAAGTGCACTTTCACTTTTCAGGAAAACAACCAGCACTACTAAAAAAAAAAATTGATTTGCATGGTGCACTTAGGGGTGGCATACCGTACCGTACCGTACCGCCCATACCGTATACCGTACCGAAATTTTCGGTATGCATTTTTGCATACCGATACCGTACCGAAATTTCGGTATACCGAATTTTGGTATACCGAAATTTCGGTATACAAAAAATGCATACCGTATACCGTATCGAAAATTTTGGTATACCGTACCGTACCGATATTTCGATATATACCGATCTATACCGAAATACCGGTCCATACCGAAATACCGACTATGTCGGTATACCGCCCATACCGGTATATACCGCCATACCGGTCCATACCGAATAATTTAAGTATAATTTTAATTAAATAAAATAAATTTTAATATTAAATTTTAATATTAAATTACAAAAATTATATATACCGGTATACCGAGATACCGAAATATTTTTGGTATACCGAAAATAATCGGTATACCGGAATATTTCGGTATACCGGTTTATACCGAAAATATTTCGGTATTTCGGTATATACCGGTATACCGAAAATTTTAAAATTTTATACCGATACCGTACCGAAAATATCGGTATGGTATCATACCATACCAAAATTTTCGATAAATTCGGTATTTTTCGATATGGTAAGTACGGTATACCGGTATTTTCGGTATTTGCTCCACCCCTAGGTGCACTTGATGTGTATAAAACTCTTGTCTTTTATTTTTGTTATATTCAAGGTTGGCCATAAGAATGAGAAAGACTTCTGTCAATATGTTATTTGTTGGCACTCAAAGAAGGGCTCCACCATTCATTGCCATTATATACTTATACAAGAACAAGCAACACATGATAATCCTGTTTTTGCCACCAATTTGTTTTACTTCACTTTCTTTCACCATATTTCTATTACTTTTCAAGTCATAGTGGCTTTCTGGTGTCCCACGATGACAGGACCAGATTCAAGTTGTGAGAGAATCAATTACGACAAACTGACAAAACTGTCTAGTTTAGCTTCTTCCACTTTCTATGCAATGTGCATATAGTGCAGGGTCAACAGATTCTTTTTGGTTAAGTATATTACGACTCAATTTCACCGTAAAATTTGTTTGTATTTTGATGTAAATTTTAGCAATACTAGTTGTTCCGGTAAATGGTGTTAGTTTGGTATTGCACGATTAAACTTGTTTATGTCCAATTACTCATGTGTTTGTAGTATGTTATAATGTATGCCAATATGTGCAACTGTGCACCAGTTGTAGTATTTTATAAGGTATTTAATTTATGGAGGAAAAAAAACCCTTGCAACAAGTTTTGAAGCAGTGTTTTCATAACCGGACCAGTGATCAAACCGGACAGAGCACCGGTTGTCGGTTCAACTGGCGGTTTAACCGTTAAAATCATTTCAGTGTATTTTTAATATTATATATATATTATATTAAAAAAATAAATTAAATTAAATATTCCCATATAAAATTTTAATGAATTATATGTTATAATTAAAATAAACTAATAATACGTAGACAATTAAAATCAAAATACTCAAAATAACTCATTATAATATCAAATTGTAATTCATGATATGTGTCATAATTCATGCATAATAAATCTCAAATTAAAATATTATTATAAAAATTTAAAATATATAAATCGTAGAATAAATTAATTTTGGGGTTGGAACATGTCTCACGATTTAATAAAAAATTTAGAAAAAAAATTAAAAAATAAAGGCTGATCGGTTCAACCGATTTTTCCGGATTTTTGGCGGTTTTTCCGGTTTTAGAGGGTAATCGGACCGGCTCTATGGCCGGTTATATGAAGTTGACTTATCCAGACATATGATGCACCCATTAAATTGTCCTTTGATATGTGGGGAACTATCTCTGAGTGCATTCATTCATATTTATGTTTGTATATCTATTACTATATATAAAGCGTGCATAATTCAAAACGGGCCAATTACTTGACGATTCCCGGTTGTCAAAACAGGTGCTAACAGCTGCTCCTTTCCACGCGTCGTTTCCTCCTTCCTTCAACTTGCAATCTCCGTGTGTATCAATTAATTATATACTCCCTACGTCCCAAAACTACTTTCACACTTTCCTTATTTGGACGTCCCAACTCTTCTTTCACACACCTAAAAAGGAAACATTTTTCATTTACAAAAGTCAACAAAACACACTTTTTCTTATTTTATTATTTAACTTTACACTCACATACTTACTTTTCCTTGGTTCGCGTGCCCGAGACTACTATGAAAGTAGTTCCGGGACGGAGGTAGTACAAATTTTGAGTGAGCATACTACACAGACAGTGTGTTTGCCCAACGGAGACGTGCCTGCCTATCATTTATGTTTCAATAAAATCATTACTTTCTTTTTGCAATTTGCCGTGTAATTTAAGATTTTGAATCTTTTGCAAATACAACTCCAATTTAATATATGGTTGCAATTCAAAATGAAAAAAAAAATTACTATTTGAAAATTATATTCCACTTACATAATAACAAATAATTAATTGTATTGATATATTTAAATTATTTCGGATGACAAATTATGATTAATAATCATTTTTGGGCAAATGAAATTGATCTTTTGATTAGAATTGGTAATAAATTTTAAATTAAGATTTTATTTACAACGATAAATCTAGATTACAATTTATGAAAAAATATAATTTTATTTGCAATTATATATTATAATAATCAAGTCTTGTTTGATAAATAAAAATAATTCTAGGTCTTGTAATTATTATAAGAATCAAATTGTTTGATATATAATATACATATAATATTCTTTTACATTGTTTGCATATATAACATTTAATTGTTTGTACATTGTACTTTGAACTTCATCTACCAATTTAATATAATAAAATTTTGGTTCAATTTTGCTCTCTTCTTCAAATTTTGTATATCATCTTCACATTTTTAATACTCCAAAAACTGAATTATTAATCTTATGTCAATTTGTCATAATCAAATAGTGCAGGCAGTTAAATGCACTCATCACTTTCGAACTCAAATGACTTTCACCCCATAAATTAATTTTGTCTACACACTGTATGACATACCAAGAAAGATGTTAATACAATATAAAAATAATTGAGGAAGCAAAGCCACCATACGGTCATCACGTTATTTGTTTATTGACTGCTAGATTTACATAAATTGGCCTATATCACATATTGGGAATTGATTTATTTAAATTGATGTGCCTGATATTTGTGGTGATTTGTTGATGGTCTTATGCTTTTTTTACCTGGTTTAATATGTTTATTTTCATCTCCATATTTGTAATGCAGATATAGTAACCGATCTACTTGTTTTGGTATGATGATGTCCCCTAAATGAAGATTTTGTTGTACTTATTAATGAGGCACATAATGCATCAAAGGATCACTTTAGCCTTACTAATAATCATAGTTAATATAATTAATTGAAATGTGAGGAGACAAACACTTTTGTTTTCTATTAGAGATAATGAATGTGTAGCTAATATAAGAATGTCTTGGAACACTTTTGAAAGTTTATGTTTTCTACTCGGGGAACTATGAAAATAGTTTCAGGGATTGCAATGATTTGATCAATTTTATTATTACTTTAGAAGATGGGAGAAAGTTTACATCAGTTGTGTTGTCGAAAGCTTTTGGTATTCCTTATTTAGTCATTTACATGCCAGTTTTGGAAGTCTTAACTATTGTTTCTTATTGTAAATATTACAGCTTATTGTGTGTGTAACATGTGTTATTCATCTTGAAATTTTGTATTTAAGAATGATGCATTTAAATTATGTTATCTTTCTAATTGCAAATTCGTCATGGACATCTTGCATGCTTCATCTTCTAACATCTTCTAATTTATATATTTGTTAAAATGCAATCCATATGAGTTACCTATTTGAGTTCCTAAGGCATGTTGCATCTACAATATCATAACTCAACAACAAATTATTAGTCTGGGTTAACGATCCTTGAGGTGTGCCCCCTAGTGTATATAATAAAGCAAATTATATTTGTATATGTAAATAATACAGCAAATTACAAACATATACACTTTCTATTGACATGTTTTTTTCGTATATATATATAGAGGAGATTGCAGTTCTGGTCCCATAGGACATGGTCTTGATCGCTTTTGGTCTCAAGGTGTACAAAATTAGTCTCATACACATTTTTTTGTTGCATTTTTGGTTCCACTGTCAAAAAACTAACGATTCCGTTAGTTTATGACACTTTTGGTCCCAATGTTATTTTGCACTTTTGGTCCCAAATTATTTTTACTCAAATTTGACTTTAGAATCATGTAGAACACTCTAAAAATTAATAATATAAAGCTAGAGTATTTTAGAATAATTTTAAAAAAAAAAATAGTATAAGTTAAGAGTTATTGAGAAATCAAGAGAACTCGTCCCAACCATTGATTCAAAATAATATTCATAGTCCATTGTGAGGGTGAGTTACTATAAATAGGAGGATATTGCTAAAAAATCTAAAAGTTGTAAAAACTTTTAAACTATAAATAAATAATCATTATCCTCAAATATTTTTGTACTCAATATTTACTTCTTAAATCATATAATTTCGTGCTAATCACTAATTAAAAATAGACAAAAACTTATATAGAAATTTCTACGGTAGAAATTTCTAAAAATAAACTTAAAAATGATGAAAATGACGCGCATGCCCCTTTAAAATTTGTATCTTATTCTCGCGCATCTCCCAGGCTGGCGTCTAACCGCCCTACTCTTGTGATCTTGTCTCAGCTACATGTTCATCTAATTTCTTTTCTTTTTATAATTATGTAACTCTTTTTCTTTTTTAAATTAATATGTTAATTAAAAAAAATTAAGTAATATTATATTATAAATTAAAAATTCGCTTCCAAACTGTATTATCATATACACACATGTGTGTTACTAAAAAATAAAATTTGTGTTACTATTATATTAAATATTGTTATTTTACATATATTCATTTATTTTTATAGAATAAATAATTTTTCATATAATATAAGAGTAAAATATATGTTATTATAAGAAAAATATTATTTTTTTCTTAAATATTTATTTATTATTATAGATATAATTAATTTTTCATATAGTAACACATATAAAAATGTAAAAAAATTGTTATTACATGAATCAATATACCTAGATTTCAAGATATAATGATTAAATTAAAAACATGTATTTGTCAATATAGTAACACACATTTGTCTATATAGTAACACAAAATGAGGAGCACATGTGTATTACAATTCAGACAAATGCATGTTACTATCATATAAAATGTTACTCTTTTTACATATATTCATTTATTTTTATAGAATAAATATTTTATATAATATAAAGAGTAAAATATGTTTTACTATAAGAGTAAATATTAGTTTTTCACAAATATATTATCTATTTTTATAGAAATAATTAATTTTTCATATAATAACACATATAAAATAGTAAAAAGTGTATTACTACATGATTCAATATACCTAAATTTTAATGAGATGATGAATAAATAAGAAACACATATTTATTCTTATAAAAAGTATTTTTTCCTTAAAGTAACACACATTTGCCCATGTAGTAACACAAACAAGTGAGCAAATTTGTGTTACAATTAGAGCAAATATGTGTTACTATCATATAAAATGTTATTCTTTTTACATATATTCATTTATTTTTATAGAATAATTATATAATATAAAAATCAAATGTGTGTTACTATAATTATAAATATTAGTTTTTCACAAATATATTATTTATTTTTATAGAAATAATTATTTTATTCATATAATAACATATATAAAATAGTAAAAAATGTATTACTATATGATTCAATATACCTAGATTTTAAGGGGATGATGAATAAATAAGAAACACATATTTATTTTTATAAAAACTCATTTTTCCTTAAAGTAACACACATTTGCCCATGTAGTAACACAAATTAGGGAGAAAATTTGTGTTACAATTAGAGCAAATGTGTGTTACTATATTTACAAATATTTATTTGTCCTTAGACAAATATATATTGTACTTATATAACATATATAAGGTATTAAAAATGTATTATTATATTAACAACATATTAGTAACATAAATCAATAAGAAGAATTAAAAAAGAAATTTAGTAACACATATTATTTTGCAAACTATATATTCTCTTTTTAGTTACTTTAAAAGTACAAATATTAATTTTTTAATGATTAGTAACACTCTTTTGTCTATATAGTAATATAGTCTGAGAAAGAATTTTTATATTTATTATATGATATTACTTGAATTTTATTAAATTAATATACTCAATTTAAATAAAAAAAAAAAAAAGTGAATTGAAATATTACCTTGGACCTTACCAGTGAGAATTGAAATAGGTAACATTAGTATATGCATGCCAATCACGGAAAGTTCATATTTGTAAACCATGTTAACAATTTCGGTCGTTAACAATTTTACGGAAATTGATTGTCTCCATCATTAAGGGTAGGGGCGTCTTTTTCATTATTTTTAGCAAGATTTCTACCGTATAAATTTTTACACAAGTGTTGCTCTTAAAAATAATATTCATTAATATTATCAATTGAAATAATTTATCAATGTACAAAAATCGAGCTAGAGAGCCTCTCTAGATCCAATTTTTGCGAGATCGACAAATTTAAGTGTTTTGGGCCTAGACGGCTTTTTATTTACCAGTAATTTTTAAAAAATATTAAAAAAAAAAGTTAGGCAGCGCCTAGATCACCCTTTCAGTAACGTAGCACATATATTGTTTCTTTTTTTAAAAATTATTCTAAAATAATCTAGCTTTATATTATTAATTTTTAGAGTGTTCTACATGATTTTAAAGTCAAATTTGAGTAAAAAAAAATTTGGGACAAAAAGTGCAAAATAACATTGGGACCAAAAGTGTCATAAACTAACGGAACCGTTAGTTTTTTGACGTTGGGACAAAAAATGCAACAAAAAATTGTGTATGAGACTAGTTTTGCACACATTGGGACCAAAAGCGATCAAGGCCGTGTCCTGTGGGACCAGAACTGCAATTTCCTCTATATATATATATGTCTCTTTTAATATATTGACCCTTTAACTTTCATCTTTTATTTTGGCTTTAGCCTTTGGTGGTGGTGGTGGGAATTCAAGATAATGAAACAACGGGGTATAAAATAGAAAATGAATTACATATTCCCTTTTATCCCTTATAACTGTTGTTTTATGATTTGTGGTGAAATTAGGAGCTGTGTTTAATAATAATTGTATTATTTAAAGTGGAAAAATTAGAAGATCATTAATAAGTTGTCAGGTTTATAAAAAAAAATGAATTAATTAGTAAAATATAAACTTATTTTTCGAATTGAGATAGGTGTAAAAGAGAAAAAGGAAATGGTTAAAGCATTAAACAATTAGAAATAAAATCACTACTCTAAGTATTTAGGATTATACGAAAAAGTATATAAAAAAAGAAGTATCGAGTAAAAACGAATAAAATATACTAACCTAAAAGTAGATGGTTATGCTTTGTCCATTCATAAAATATACGAGCATCAGCGGATGTCATTTTAAGTCGTAACATGCAAGCTTTTATCTTTAATTATATTATTATTATTAAGATTTTTTTTTATGTGAGATCAATCATCAATATAAAATATGTTATTTATTAATTAAAAATTATCATTTTAAAAAACTAATAAAAGTATGATAGTATTTTAGTTAAAAATAATTATATCACATTTTATTCTAAATTTATTAATAACATTTTTATAAAATGATAATATATTTGTTAAAATTATTTATTATTTGATTCAAAAAATATTATTATATTTTATTATAATTTAATTATATTTTTACGGTATTGTGCTATAAGATCATCTCACATAATTTTTTTTTTAAAAATTATTATCATTATGATCCATTTGTGCTACATTTTGTCAAATAATTCACGTAACCGCTGTAGACGGGAACAAAAAGTAACACGTGAATGATCGATCAGTGATAGTCTTAGCCATTTGTGGTGCCACTAACGTTGTTGTCCATGCTTACATTATTTTGGGTTTAATGTGTAAAGGTTATGTTTATCATCAACTTCAATTTTTCTAATATAGTTTTTATTTTTTATTTTATTTATTTGCACAATTTTTAATTCAATTTAATTTTAAAAATTTTATATTTTATTAATGATATCAATTCAATTTATTTTTGAATACATATTATATATAATTATAATTTTTATATTTATTTATATAATAAATTACCACATTAAAATAAATTACTAAATCAATAACAAATTTACAATTATAAGATTTGAAAATACAAAGTTGGACTCAATTATTTAACTTACAGCAACACTTGCATAAAAAATTCTACCGTAGAAATCTTACTAAAAAAGGTAAAAAGACAGCGCTGCCCTTACTAAGGTCAGCAATTCTCGCTGTGGCTGATAATCAGGCAAATTAGGCGAATGATAATTGGTATTCTCGCCAACTATCCTCTTTTTTTTCTTTTCTAATTTTTTGTTTAAAGGTTATTTTATTTTTTATTTATTTGAAATGATATATTGATTTAATAAAATTTAATTAATGTTATGTTACAAATTTAAAATTTCGCTCTCAGACTATGTTACTGCATAGATAAAAATATGTTACTAAAAAGCAAAATATGTGTTACAAATTCTTAAAAAATTAATTTTTTTGTACTTTTAAAATAACTATAAAGAAAATATGTAGTTTTGCAAAAATAAAATATATGTTACTTAATTTTTTTTATTCTTTTTATTAATTTATATTTATAATATATTGTTAATATACTAATACATCTTTTAATACTTTATATATGTTATATAAGTACAATATATTGTTTTATAAGGAAAAATAAATATTTGTAAATATAGTAACACACATTCAATTTTACAGTAACACACATTTACTCTAATTGTAACACAAATTTGCTCCACAGTTTTGTGTTACTATATGGACAAATGTATGTTACTTTAAGGACAAAATGAATTTTGATAAGAATAAATATGTGTTTCTTATTTATTCATCATCTCCTTAAAATCTAGGTATATTTAATCATGTAGTAATACACTTTTTACTATTTTATATGTGTTATTATATGAAAAAATAATTATTTCTATAAAATAAATAATATATTTGTAAAAAAACAAATATTTATTCTTATAGTAATACACATTTACTCTTTATATTATATAAAAATATTTATATCTATAAAAATATTTATATCTATAAAAATAAATGAATATATGTAAAAAGAATAATATTTTATATGATAGTAATATACATTTACTCTAATTGTAACATACATTTACTCCTCAGTTTGTATTACTATATGGACAAACGTATGTTACTATAAGACAAAATGAGTTTTTATAAGAATAATTATGTGTTTCTTATTTATTCATCTTCCTTTTAAAATCTAGTTATATTGATCATGTCGTAATACATTTTTTTTCTATTTAATATGTGTTGTTATATAAAAAAATAATTATTTCTATAAAAATAAATAATATATTTGTGAAAAACTAATATTTATTCTTATAGTAAAACATAATTTTTTTCTTTATATTATATAAAAATATTTATTCTATAAAAATAAATAAATATATGTAAAAAGAATAACATTTTATATGACAGTAGCATACATTTGTCTTAATTGTAACACACATTTGCTCCTCATTTTGTGTTACTATATATGCAAATTTATGTTACTATATGGACAAATACATGTTTTTAATTTAATTGTTATATCTTGAAATTTATGTATATTGATTCATGTAATAACAAATTTTTTACAATTTTATATGTGTTATTATATGAATAATTAATTATTTCTATAATAAATAAATAAATATTTGTGAAAAAATAATATTTTTTTATAATAACACATATTTTGCTCTTATATTATATGAAAAATTATTTATTCTATAAAACTAAATGAATATATGTAAAATAACAACATTTAATTTAATAGTAACATAAATTTTATCTTTCAGTAACACTCATGTATCTATATAGTAATACAGTTTGGAAATAAACTTTTAAATTTATGATATAATACTACTTGATTTTTTTTTACTTAAACATTAATTAAAATAATAATAATGTGATTAAAAAAAAAGTAAATGAAATACCTGTCATTGCCTGGGAACTGGAAAGGGGCTTGGAAGCGAAAGATTAGGCCTTCGCGCAAGGATTATGTAAAATTCTCATGGGAGGGTATCTTCGTCTATTTTCTTTATTTCGAGTTTATTTTTAGTAATTTCTACGGTAGAAATTTCTATATAAGTTTTTGTCTTTTAACTTTGTCTTGTATAATCTTACTCAATAATTTAACGTATGGCTTTTATTATCTAATTCATGTCTTTTGTAATTAAACTATTGCCTTATATTATCTAATCCATGCTTTCTAGGATCTAATCCAATAATATTATACTATAATGATGTGTTTTGTTTACAGGACTAAATAGTCAATCCTCCTAACAAATGATTATTCTTGTCAAAATTCTAACTCAATAATTCATTTCTTTTATTATCTAATTAATATCATCTATCATCTAAGTCTAACTCATACCTTCTATTATGATTTTATTTCACCTATACGTTCTATTATGATTTTGTTTATATTTCAAAATATTTTAATATTAGACTCTATCTAAAAGAATTTTATTTTATATATTTTGATGTATTTTTTTAATATACAATATCTTTAATATTTACAAATCTAATAATATTCAAAAATAATATTACAATATTCAATCACATTGTGACATGTGACACTCTAATCCGACCCAATGAATTACTCCCTCCGTCCCAGAGGTGTTTTCACCTTTGGGATGACACACTTTTTAAGAAAAGTAGAATATTGTGTAAAGTTATATTATTAAAATAATGAGATTAGTTGGATTGTGAGGATAAAGTTAAAGTAATAGTTTCCATTTATAGATTGTGAAAATAATTATGGGACGGACAGAAAAGAAAAGTGTGAAAATAATTATGGGACGGAGAGAGTACTTAACTTCTTTTTGCCTTTTCCCAATGATTCAAGGTGGATGGCACCCATAAAGGTAGTCTATGTGAGAATCGTTATTAGGATCGTTCAGTATGGTATACAAAAATATCATTTTATATCGTATACTATATCAAAATTTTTAATATGTAAAATTTCATATCATTATCTCACCGAAATTTTGCTATACATAAATTTCGATATAAAAATATTAATTTAACTACCAAAATTTTGAACGGTATCAATATATATTGGTCTATAAAAAAAAATTGTGGCATACTGTTTCGTAACGAAATTACAGTATACCAAAAATATGAATACTGAAATATTTTTTTTAATAAAAAACAGTGAAACACTGAGAAATAATAAAAAGTTTAAATGTGCATATTATAACCGTACTAAGAATATGTAGTATCAAAAATTTTCATTATATCGCAAAATTGAATTTTTTTTAAATTTTTATTAAATAAATGCAGTCTGCCGTATTTTTAATATTTTACCCAACCCTAAGTATCTCAATTTTTATCGAAAAAATGAATAATCACTGCTTCCTATTACAAAATTCAATTCATTTTTTTTTCAACAAATACTGTTCTCATCTCTAATGAAGAAATAACATTCAATTCAATTTTTTTTTTTTTACAAATACTCTTCACACCTCTAAAATAAAAATATATTCAATTTTACCTTTTTTAACAAATACTCTTAACTCATCTAAAATAAAAAATAGCATTTGAATATAGATTCAAAAAAAATATTATATTTACAAATTAGTTCAAAATATTTGCACAAAAGTATAAATTTTTTCCAGCACTTTTATATTACCTCCACAAAAGTATAATATTAGATTTAAAAAGTGATTATATATTACCTTTTATCTTAACTCTTTCTTCTCACTTTTATTATACCCACTCACAAAAATAATAAAAGAAAAAAAAAAGAGTTAGGAGTGACTGGGTATTATTTTCTAATAATTGTCCAAAAAAAAACAAAACTCAATTTTAATTGTATTGACTGAAATTTTGGAGATTACAAATTACAACAAAAATACATATTTTTCTTAATACTTAATACCGATTTCCTATTTAAAGAAGAAAAACTGGAATAAATGATGGGTGATATTCGTATGTTAATAAAAATATAATTCATGACAATTATAGAATACTTCACCTAGTGACTAGTGAGGTATACTCTTCTTAAAAAGAAAAATTGCAAATTAGTGGATATCTTTTCCAATGTAATTTTTTATTTGAAAAAGATTATTTATAATTGATTTTGATTAGATAAAAAAAATTATGTGCGAATATTGTGAACTAACTTATATATATAATTATTTTTTTGAAAAAATGCCCCTATATATTACTAAATACTACTTAAGAGTAGCATAATTTATAAAAACATTATAATGAAATGACTTATATTTGGGACAGTTACAAAAAATTAAATTTTAAAACATATTTTTAAATTGGTATAATATGCAAAAAATAACTCTATTATTCCACTCATAATTACTTTATTATACAAAAAATTTATATCAATTTAAAAATAATACTTTAAAAATGTATCAATTTGAAATTATTACTTTATATTATAAATAATCTTTTAATAATATTAATTATTTTATTTAAAAATAAAAATTTGAAAAGTATTTTTATTTTGGAATATGCAATTTTTTATAGAATTTGAAGAAATTAAAAAAGAAATCTTGAAGATTTTTTCCTTGTTATACTCTGAAAATTGGAATGAGGTGTGTGTTGTAGTCCAATTTGTGCACCCCACTAAAAAAACGAGTTTAGGAGTGAGTGAGTGAGTGAGTGAGTGATGATGATCGGTGAAAATGAAACAACTCAGCAAGTGTTGCCCTTTAGCTCTGACTGAGTCTGAGGGGCATGCAACAACGAAGCTCTGAGAGAGAGAGAGAGAGATGTTGATTGTTGCCAAAGCCGAAGGGACGAAGATCTCTTACACGACGCTCAAAATCAAAGTGGGATCCTGCACAAATTTGTTCTCTTTCTGCCTCATCAAGTATTCTCATTTTCATACTACTACTACTTTTCTCATTTGATGCAACCCCTCTCTCTCTCTCTCTCTCTAGCTGTGTGGGAATCAGTTTTCTCTCGCCCATTAGAACTCTGCTATACAGCCAATTTTCTTTTCCGCCTGTATTTTGGGAATATAATCTAATTTTCGCTTTCTTTTGTGCTATTAACTTTGAGGGACATTCTTTCTTTTTCTTCAAAAAAAGGTATTTTGTGGCTGTTTCATGATGCCTTCTCCGGAATCTTCTTTTAGCTGCCATGGCCCTTGTCTCAAGATTGTGAAATTCTATTGCCGCAATTATTCCCCAATCACTTCCGTTATTTTCTAGCACACGACTGTATTTGAACGTGCTATGGCTGAGTCTTCTAAAGAGTTCTAATGGACTTTGATGCTATATATGTGTTTTGAGTTTCCTTAAATTATAATTTTTCTTTTCTTTTGGGCTTGTAAACCTCCATATCTTCTCATAGAAGCAATGAATTCGCGGGGGTTGATGGTGTTAGTCCTTTTGTTTCTTGTTTGCATTTGGGGGTTTGCACAAGAAGAATCAAATCCAGATGATGTGTATATAGGGGCCATTTTTTCGTTCAGTACTATTAATGGCAGAGTATCAAAGATTGCAATGGACGCTGCTATTGAAGATGTGAATTCTGATCCAAATATGCTTAGGGGAAGAAAACTATATCTCTCTAAATATGATGCAAATTATAGTGGCTTTCGCAGCATCATTGGAGGTACTTTATGTTTTTCATATAGAATATGTAGATGCTAATTGATGTCATTCTTCCTGTATTTGGGTTGTTTTTTTTTTTTACATGAGTATTTGAGTTGCTATTTCTCCTCGTTGTAATGGAAAATCTATGCTTTGAAACACACAGGATTGCAGTTTATGGAGACCAACACCGTGGCCATTATTGGACCACAAACCTCTGGTATGGCCCATATACTATCACACCTTGCAAACGAACTCCATGTCCCGATGATGTCATTCACAGCATTAGATCCTAGCCTTTCATCTCTTCAATACCCTTACTTCATTCAAACATCACCCAATGATCTTTTCCAAATGACGGCCATAGCCGATATGATAAGTTTCTTCGGTTTTAGAGAGGTGATTGCTGTTTATACGGATGATGAGCAGAGCTGGGGGAGTATGATAGCTCTAGGGGATAAGCTTACAGAGAGGCGTTGTAGAATTACTTATAAAGCGGTGCTTTCCCCTGGGGCACTTGCAACTGACGATGAAATAAGCAACGAGCTAGTTAAGGTTTCAAAAATGGAATCCCGAGTTATTGTTGTTCATGGTTTTGCTCAGGTAGGACTCAAGGTTTTCAATTGGGCACACAAACTTGGAATGATGGAGAAGGGATATGTTTGGATTGCCACTGCTTGGCTATCTACTGTGTTAGATTCAACCGTTGTTTCTGGAGAAACCGCCAAATCTATTCAAGGAGTACTCACACTTCGCCCTCACACCACAGATTCTAAGGAGAAACGGGCATTCTTGTCTAGATGGAACAGAATAAGCAATGGCTCGATTGGATTAAACTCTTATGGTCTTTATGCTTATGATACTGTATGGATGATTGCTAATGCCATAAACGTATTTCTTGATAATGGTGGTAACATCTCATTTTCAAATACTTCAAACTTGAATGGTATAGGAGGAGGCTCCCTAAATCTTGCTGCTTTAAGCACATTTGATGGGGGTAGTCAACTGCTTCAGAACTTAAAGCAGATCAATATGACAGGTGTAACTGGTAGGATTGTGTTTGATTCAGATAAGTCCATAGTTCGTCCTGCTTTTGATATCCTCAATTTAGTTGCCAAGGGTTACAAGCAAATAGGGTACTGGTCTAATTATTCAGGGCTCTCCGTTGTGCCTCCGGAGACTCTTTACACCAAAAAGGCCAATCTTTCAAGTTCAAGCCAACATTTAGACAGTCATGTGGTGTGGCCGGGTCAAACGACGGAGAAGCCACGGGGGTGGGTTTTTGCAGATAAGGGAAGGCAATTAAGAATTGGAGTTCCAGATAGGGTGAGTTTCAAAGCTTTTGTTTCAGAGGATGAGAATACCAAGGAGATTCATGGATACTGCATAGATGTGTTCGTTGCTGCCATTAAGTTACTTCCATATGCTGTACCTTATAAGTTCGTCTTGTTTGGAGATAGACACAAGAACCCGAACTACGCAGAGCTTGTAAACCTCATCACATCCAATGTAAGCATAATGAAACATTGAATTATAATGAGATCACGTCCAAACACAATCTGAAGGAGTTTGTGTATACTGTGCAGGTGTTTGATGCAGTAGTTGGCGATATTGCAATTGTAACCAACCGTACGAAGATTGTGGACTTCACTCAGCCTTACATAGATTCAGGGCTAGTTGTCGTTGCACCGGTAAGGAAAATATACTCCAGCCCTTGGGCTTTCTTGCGCCCATTTACTCCATTAATGTGGGCTGTTACGTCTGCATTTTTCCTCATTGTTGGAGTAGTCATTTGGATCCTCGAGCACAGAATAAATGACGAATTCCGGGGTCCACCAAAGAAACAGCTCGTCACCATATTTTGGTAATTCTTCTTTTTTAAGATACAGCTATAACATCATCTCTAGGCCCTAATGTGTCTTAATGAGTTTGTTTGTTCCAAGATTGTGTTTGTAACTTCGCCTCTGAGAATTTCTCTTTGTTCACCTTTCAGGTTTGGCTTTTCAACTATGTTTTTTGCACACAGTAAGTATATCTATCTGCACCACCTTAGGTTGATGAACATGGAAGTAGCTTAATCTGTTCCTTCACTGATAAATAATACTCTATAATATTTCAGGAGAAAATACCACGAGTGCTCTTGCTCGTATGGTTCTGATTATCTGGCTTTTCGTAGTTCTAATAATTACCTCAAGCTACACCGCAAGCTTGACTTCAATCCTCACTGTTCAACAATTAGCCCCATCCATTAGAGGGATCGATTCCTTGATCACAACCAATGACCGCATTGGATTCCAAGTTGGGTCCTTTGCTGAAAACTATCTCATCGACGAACTCAACATCGCCAAATCGAGACTCGTTGCTCTCGGTTCCCCAGAAGAATATGCCGATGCTCTCAATAGAGGAAGAATTGCTGCATTGGTGGAAGAGCGTCCATATGTGGATTTATTTCTCTCGAATAACTGCATGTTCCAAGCTGTTGGACGAGAGTTCACTAAAAGTGGTTGGGGTTTTGTAAGTATCTCTCATATCATTTAGGGTAAAGGCTATTTTTATTCCTATAACTTACGCCAATTTTGATTTTAATCCTTGGAAGTAGTCCCTTAGGTTCACAAAATTCAACCTTTTCGTCCTCTGAATTGGTTAATCGGTTAAAAAGATGAAAAATTGAATTTGGGATACTCAAGGGACAATTTCTAAGTTCAAAAAAGTTAGCGGATTAAAATAAAAAATGGTGAAAGTCAGAAGGAAAATAAACATTTACCCTCTCATTTATGTGCTCAACTTTTATCTTTTGTTTTTCTGATGATGATAATGATGGTTCGACATACTTTATAGGCATTTCCAAGAGACTCACCTCTAGCCATGGACATGTCCACCGCTATCTTAACATTATCGGAGAATGGGGAGCTTGAAAAGATACGTCGTAAGTGGCTGAAGACGAGAGCTTGCAGTCAATCAAACTCTGATGATTCAGATGAACTAAAACTGAACAGCTTCTGGGGTCTTTTCCTAGTATGTGGGATTGCGTGCTTTCTGGCTCTGCTCGTCTATTTCTGCTCGATTGTAAAAGCGTTCAAGCAACATTCTCCTGAACTATCACAAACCTTGTCAACCCAGAGCTACTCACCATCCATACGATTAAGAAGATTCTTATCTTTCGTTGATGAGAAGGAAGACGAATTCAAGCTCAAACTGAAAAGAAAGCGTTTGCAATTGCTCTCAACGGGCAGCGCTGAAGACCAACAACAACAGAATCAAATACTTCACGCGAATGAAGAATCAGGTATTTATCAGGAGAAACACAACGGCAGTGCTACTTACTTTAGTTCATCAAATTAATGCTTCTGTTGCATCATCCACCATTTTTTTTTTCAGAAGTAACCATAAAGTGATACTAGTAGACTTCACTCACATGTTTATACGTGCAAATACTTGTTACTTGTATGAAAAATGTAAATTGCCTACACTGCTGACTTTAATTCTGGAAAATGTGATGCTTAGCGTTGAGCAAAGAAAGATGATTAGCCAACTTTCTGTAAATACTAAATAGACTAATCCTTTGGGATAGTTATTGTAATTACATAGTTTGGTTGTTTTGTTTTTGGTTTAGATTCGGTTGTTGATTTAAAAAAAATTTAAAATTTCAATTCGGTTTTAATTTTTACAATATGAAAATGTAAAAAAAAAAAAAAAAGGGATTACCAAATTTTGCATATAAATAATAAAAAAGTTTATAATTATATAAGTTTTAAATTAAAATGTTGATAAGTTGTATTGTAATGTAGTTTCAGTGGATAATGCAGTATAATATAAATAAATAATTTTAACTATTTGTTTAAGTGCACCAGTTGCTTATAATCTTTTTTTGTAAATAAATTGATTTATGATTTTTTAAAATTCAAATTAAAAATGTTATGAGAGATACTAAATTACGAAATAATTATAATTCGGTTCGGTTGAACTGATTTTTTTGGTTCGGTTACGGTTTAGTTTTGGTACAATTCGTTTCGACAAGCTTGTTGGACTCATTAACGAGTTGAGTCGAGCATTTTTTTAAATTCAGTTATGTTATTGAGCTGAGTCCAGTTCGGTCAGTGCTCGAACTCAAGTTCGGACGTCAAATACTCGGCTCGGCTCGGCTCGAATAATAGTGTTCTATTTGTGCCAAACTTTTTTTTCTGTAGTTTGTTGCTTATAAAATCCATTTATCACTCAACACTCACGATGGTGTACCAGCAACTCCTATCAATCCAACTAGTCACCAAGATCTACAGACCACCACCTTCAATGGCCAAAGCATCACCACCATCCTTCAATCGCCGCCATAGAATTGCCTCCTCACTCCCAACTCTCTATTCGTCGTGGAAATGCTCGCTCTACATCCTTTCTGTCCTCGTCCTAGTCTTCATAATTCTCTTCCACACCCACATGACCGCTAATACTTCACCGCATTTCATGCATCAACTCCAGAATTCAATCACTGCTGTCAAGATAAATCCAAAAGCCGATCTAGAGCACGAATCCATGACCTCTAAACTTCGAGAATCTGTCACTTTCCTCCCCCTGAAAGACCTGCGCTACTGTAGCAAGCCCCAAGAAGGGCACACATGGTTCATGAGCTCCACACAGGACACACACGAAAAGGGTGAAGCACAACATCAAGAATTCCCTTCAAAAGCATCAAAAGGCAGGGACACTCATGATGGGTCATGGAATTCGTATGCACTCGCTTGGCCTCATGCCCTGCCTCCCAATTCCACCCTCCTCAAAGGCCTTACTTTCGTCTCGTACAACCATTACAGCTACAACAACATTTGGCACAGCCTATCAGCTCTCACCCCGTTCTTCTCCTGGCATATCAGAACTCAATGCTCAGCTCCACCACAGAGGTGGGCCCTGTACCATTGGGGCGAGCTCAGGACCGAAATGGGGCCTTGGTTGAGCTCATTAATGGATGCCACATTTGCAGGGGGGATGAAGATAGAACAGTTTGAAGGTGGGAATGCCAGTGGGGCTTGTTTTGAGAAGGCCGTGGTGATGAGGCACAATGAAAGTGGGATGTCGAAAGAGAGAAGATTGCAAGTTTATGATCTGCTGAGATGCAGAGCCCGATCTTCCTGCAATGTCACCTCAGAGGAAGGCAGGTCATCTGTGATCGGAATGACGATGTTGATGAGGACCGGGGCGAGGTCCTTCAAGAACGAGACGGCAGTCATCGACGTCTTCAGCAGGGTCTGCCGGGCGGCGGGGGGCTGCCGCCTGGTCGTGGCGCATGCAGACAACCTCACCTTCTGTGAACAGGTGAAGTTGATGAGCCAAACGGACGTATTGGTATCGCCACACGGCGCACAATTGACCAACATGTTTCTGATGGACAGAAACAGCAGCGTCATGGAGTTCTTCCCCAAGGGGTGGCTTGAACTAGCCGGAATTGGGCAGTACGTCTACCACTGGATCGCGAGCTGGTCGGGGATGAACCACCGCGGCGCATGGAGGGACCCCGGCGGCGACGCCTGTCCATACCCGGAGGAGGACCGACGTTGTATGGCCATTTTCAAGAAATCGAGAATTGGGCATGATGAGACTTATTTTTATAAATGGGCAAGAAATGTTGTGAGGGATGTCACGACAGAGCAGAGGACAAACAAGGGTAGAGTTTCCGTTTCTACCTCTTGTCCTTGCCAACCGAGCTAAGGGGTTTGGTTTATTAAATATTAATAAATGTGATAAAATTTATTGAGAGATTTCAATTGTAGTATGTTTAATTTCTTTATGGGTTGGGCTGGAAATGGAACATTAATTGATTAACCGTAAATTTAGTATGGCCCTAATTTAAATGTAATTGTTTCAGATTTTTTTTTATCGGATAAAATAATTTATTAATGAGAAAAACTCATGTGATATAAGAAATATCACACAAGTAAGAATTACAATAGTTACTTACACAATGGGTTCGTAATCAACACCAAACTATGATCCCCAACAAGCAACAGCAACATCAATATCCATATTGATCCAAATGATGAAACCAATAAATAAAGAAATCACCCTCCTAGGACTTTCAATAGGTTCGTAATCCAATCGTTAAAAGAGAAAAGGAGAAGTGAAGAATTAAAGATCGAACACCAACTCCACATACGACCCTTTATTTCTTCCATGATGTTTTATGAATTCCATTGAGCACCATCAAAAATGATTTTGTTTCTCCATTTCCATACGACCCAAACAATGCAAATCCACGAATCGATAGCAATTTGTTCACCATTTTTACCTTGCAATAAACTTGAATGTTGGAAGAAATGCCCCAAGATTTGATTATGCATAGCTGTTGGTAGTCCCATCCACATGTAGAAGTTCTTCCATATACTCACCGAAAGTATGCATTCAAAGAATAAATGATTTGAAGTTTAAAAAAAATACTCCACATAGAACACATTTCGCATCATCCTGTGAATGAATAATATTCCTCCGGAAAAGATTTGCTTTAGTTGGTAAGCGATCCCAAAGTAATCTCCACGCCATGGCCGAAGCTTTAAGTGGTGCCACCTTATTCCAAATCATCTTTAACTCTCTTCTTACTATTGGACTTGCTTGTGTAGGCTGACTCCGTGATCAGCAGGTTATATGCTTCTTTGGTGCTGTAAAATCCATCTCGAGAAGACTTCCACCTCCATGCTCCATCTATCATCTTCACCTTCTGTTAGTGGATTTCTGTTAACCAAATACACAAAACGATTAAACATATCCATCTCTCTATCAAACAAATCTCTCCTCCAAGCCCAATTCCAATGCCAAACCCCCTCAACCCAGGCCCCCATTGAAGCAATATTACACTCTTTATTTATACTAAGCTGATAGAGCCGAGGAAACTGAGCTTTGAGAGCTGTCCCCTAACCCATACCTCTTTCCAAAAACTAGTAGCAACCTCATTTCCTTCTCTAAGTTAACCCAAAACCATTTACCCTTAATCCCAGACCCATTTTTTGCCACATCTCGCCACCAACTAGACCAATTTCTCTCACTCCTTAAAGAAATAATATCCCCATCTCCCAACTCCTATCTCCTATCTCCCATGCAAAGATCGAATTACTTTTACCCACAGAATATCATGCTCTGAAAAGAAACGCCATAACCATTTTCCAATCAAAGCTTTATTAAACAAAAATAAATCCCTCACCCCAAGCCCCCTCACATTTATGTTGTGATCCTCGATTTGAGTTTATGACGAAGCATCTATTAGTTATTGTTAATGTATATGTCACCTGCGTGAACCAAAGATTGTGAACATCTGTAAAAAATAAAAAAAATAAAAAATTGACATATGCCTTTTGATAGAAAGACATCAATTCAAAAATTGACACATTCAAATATATATACACTCACCTCATTCTACAATCAATCATCGATTTAAAAATATTGTCTATTCTGCAATGTTCTTTATATTAGATATTAACCAATTTTAAGTAACAGAAAATCCACATAAAAAAATACGTGTTCCTCGATTTTTGGTATTAAAATTATTGTCGAGAACAGCTACTCAATATGAATTATTAACACTCTACATTGGAATACAAATAATTTATAACAAGAATTGTTTTTTTTTTTAAAATTAAATAATGAATTCTATATCAACTTCATCGTTAGGCGTTAAGTTATATGCATGTTAAAAGGAGATGAAATAAATTAGAGTGGACATGCATAGGAATAATGTTTTGTGTCATAACACTTTCAAGCACCACAGTTTGTCTTTACTCTGCCCCATCTTATCTCCATAATGTCGGCTGATCTCAGCCCCACAAAAAATTAAATACTACCTTCGTCACCCAAAAATTTGCATTACTTTTGGGGGCACGAATGTAAAAAAAAAAATATAATGAGTAAAATGTGTATGATGCAGATTGTGATGTAAAGATTTTAAAGATAAAGATTTAAAAAAATATTTCCATTTTGGGACACGCAAACTTTTGTGGGACAAACTAAAAAGGAAGGTATACAAACTTTTGTGGGACGGAGGTAGTATAAGAATAAAAAATGTCAATCTATCTTTACTTAATTATTATATAGTATGTCATTATTATTATTATTATTACTAGTATTATTACTAGTATTATTATTAGTAGTATTAGTATTACTATTAGTAGTATTAGTATTACTAGTAGTAGTAGTGGTAGTAGTGGTGGTAGTAGTAGTGGTGGTATTATATTATTATTATTATTATTATTATTATTATTATTATTATTATTATTATTATTATTATTGTTGTTGTTGATATGACGAACTAACACTATCGACATGGGGCAATTACGCAAGGCTTAGCAGGTCACCAGGACCCACCAGGATCCTTGAAGATGCGGAGCTCGCCCACATGGAGGTAACCTACAGGCGGAGCTCGCCTTTTATCCCTGGGAAGGTCTCGCCGAGCTCCATCATCGCATAACGTCCGTGGGTCACACAAGGCACCAGAGCTCGCCCTGGAGCTCGCCCAAACCACCTAGGCTCATCTCCGAGCTCGCCGACGAGCTCGCCTATTAGTCGAATAGAACCCCGATGGTGTGCTCTTTTTCCCTCTGTCCGGTTTATCCACAAGGGTGGTTTACGGTGAGGTTTTTAATGAGGCCCATCTAGTCTAAGGCATAGTAGTAGGATGAGGCATGATAAAGGGAGCAGTGTAAGAGACCAAGACGAGGGTAAGGAACCCCCGTCAACACCGGAAGCCACATAGGCTCGTAAGGTGCCGTCTCACATTCGCACACCTATAAATAAGACCTCTCTTGTACTATTCACACAATGCTCACAATTCTGAAAATCAATACTACTACTCTTGCAATATTTCTCTCTCTAAACTCTCTCCTCATATTTTACATCCAAGAACATAAAATCTTGGATTATTGTTTGATAGGATTAACATGATATAAGGCCACATAAACAAACATCGATTAATAAATTCTATCAACAATTATTATTATTATTATTATTATTATTATTATTATTATTATTATTATTGTTCGTGAACACTTCTCATGTGATTTGAATTTGGATATATTTGGTGTTAGGTTTTGATTTTAGAATTGGACAATATATTGAGTAAAACTTATTCATGCATGAACTATTTTAATTAAAGGGTTACTAATTGTTCATCTAAAAAATAGTTCTCAAATTACATGTTTTCACTAAAAAAAAAAGTTGAAGAATATAAAATTATTAATTATTTTTGCTAAATATTACGAGTTATTCTATTGAAAATGTATGAACAAGTTTCATATTATATGTACGCTTAAAATAAAGACAGAATATATTTTGAATCAATTTCATGGTGAAACTTATCGGAGGAATAAAACATTGTGTACCAAATGCACTGTGCAATTAAAATGTATTTTAAAAAAGTAACAATTATTATTGAATTAAAAGTCATATATGTTACAATAATAATATATGAAATTTTTCAATAATAATTAATGTAACTATTAAAAAATACACTTGAAATTGTACAGTATACTTGGAACACACAAAGACTAAGATTTATATGTGCATTTTTTAACAGTATTAATTGTTTCATTAAAATATATTTCCTACATTTTTTAATACATGTCGTTTTAGAAGTAAACTGCAAATTAAGATAGTATAATTTTGTCAATATTGCCCTTAATTAATGAGACCAAAATTAAACTCGGAAAAGAAAAATGGAATGATTTGCATGCGGAAGATTGATCAATCTTTTGAGTCGAAAATTAATAGGAGTACAATTGAGACATTTAAAGAACATATTAAAATGACATGTATTAGAAAATGTAAAAGACTAAAATGACATGTATTAAAAATGGAGCGAATATTTATTGTAAAATAAAGAACGCAAGAATTAACAAATAAATTTAATTATTTCATCATAATTTATTACGTCTGCGGCTACCAAACTGGAAAAATTAATTCACTATATTTTGTGTCAAATAATACAATAATTAAGGATATATTTATACTAAAAATATGGATTCAATCCTAAAAGCCCATCAGACATGTTGACCCGTTAAGTATCTTATCTTACAAACAATGTCCATAATTATAATATGGGTGCGACTATTCATACCCCAAATTCCTCTAAATATATCTCAATTATTAAATATATTTAATTTAAAATAAAAAATTAATTTAAATTACTAAACATACCTCATCTTTTATTGATCTTTTTTTTTCTTTCAATTTTGACCTAGTCTTCGTCTCTCTCATGTTCTAACTGCTATATTTATGGAGTCCAATTATCTTTGAAACTATTCTACAGTTCTACGAACAATTCAATCTTATTTTTTTATGCTTTATTAGTGACATCAAACTAATCTAAATTATATATTTTTCACGACGATACAGAAATGTTGGAAATAATGGAATTTTTGATGGGAAAAATGGTGATTTTCAGGAGGAAAAAAATAAAGCTCCGTGAGATCTGAAGAAGCGTGGAGAAGAAGACATGACGTTCGTCCAGTGAATTCTTTTAAAATTTTATTCGGTTGCAACAAATAAAATGACGACGCAAAGTTTTAGTTCTCATTTCTTAAAAATGGCGACACAGTGTGGATCATTAACATGAATTGAGAGAGAAGAAGAATAGGTCAAAAATGAAAAAAAAAATATTAATAAATAATGGGGTATGTTTAGTAATTTAAATTAATTTCTTATTTTAAATTGAATATATTTAATAATTGGGGTATATTTAGAGGAATTTGGGGTATGAATAGTCGCACCCTTATAATATATTTATCTTGTATATTATATTGTGATTTTAATTTTTAATCTTGATAAAACATTTTAAAGGGATAAACTTAGTTAAATGGGAAAATAATATAATTATTAATTTTTGGGATTCAATTTTTAAAATTATTTTGAAATTATCACTCCCCCTAAAAGGCAATAGTCATTTAAGCATATGCATTCGAATATCATGACCATATTTTTCAAATGTTAGATTCATGAGTCACTAAAACAATAATTTTATATGATAATTTCATCACTTTTCTAGAATTTATAATGTTAAAAGAATTTCGAAGTACGTGTCAAGTTCCTACAACATAAATATCACTCATTTGTGCAACATATATTGTATTGCCTCCATTGAGGAAGGCATGTGATTCATCATTTCTAGTGATACCACACGGATCATAAATGTGTTTTATTAACGAATTTAATCCAACACATTTCCTTGGAATCTCATATAAAAAATAATTTTATGGTTAGCAACCTTCGGACACAATCAATTCTGATAAATTGGGTAGACAAATTTGTGTTCTTATTTGCATTCAACACGGATGTTCTAATCTAGGTAATCACATAATTAAATATTCAACTGTGCAGCCGCCAAGATCGGCATTATATTACTGTAAGTAGATTTGATAGTGAGGTGTAAAATCTCATGTTCCCGAGGGGATCTGCCGTGAATAGGGTGGTGAATTCCTAAAAAAATGAGAATGGAGATTTTTTTGAGGGGGCGAGGATTGTACTATTCCCCATTCCACGAGGCCCTACTTATATATATATATATAATATATATATATATTGTTGATATAATTTACTAATTGTGTTTGTTTATGTGGCTATTACAATTTATTAATTCCACTAAACAATAATCTAAGAAATTGTGTTCTTGAGGATAATATAGAGAGAGAATGAAGAGTTTAGAGAGAGAAAGTGGAATGTTGTATTATGATTGTAATTGTGTAATAGTTATAAGAGAGATCTTATTTATAGGTATGCGAGAGTGATGTGACACCTTACGAGCCTATTTGGCTTCCGGTGTTGACGAAGGTTCCTCACCTTCACCTTAGTCCCTCACAATGCTTCCTATATCGCACCTCGTCCTACTACTATGTCTTAGACCAGATGAGCCTCATTAAAAATCTCGCCGTAAACCACCCTTGTGGACAAACCGGACGGAGGGAAAAAGAGCGCAACCATCGAGGTCCTACAAACTACGGAGCGAACTCCTGGGCGAGCTTGGGAACGGGCTCTGACACCTTATACGGTCTTTGGGTGTTGTATGACGACGGACCTCGGCGGGGTCCCTTTCTGGCCTCGGGCGAGCTCTGCCCCGAGAAGGGTGGCTCGCCCATACTCCTCTCCCTGGGCGACCTCGACCTGCTGGGGATTGAGATTGTACTATTCCCCTTTCCGCGAGGCCCTACTTATATATATATATATAAATAACTAAAATAATGAACTAATTAATATATTTTTTACATTTTAAATTTATAATTTTGATTTTTTATACATACTTTAAATTTATATTTGTATTGTAAATATATTTTAATTTGTATTTTGAATTTTACACATACTTCAAATTTATATTTTAGATTTTAATTAGATATTTTAAAGAAAAGGCAATGCATTTTATATTTTAGTATTCATATTTATTAATTATGATTATTAAAAATTAATAATTTAAAAAATAATAATAAAATTCGTGGGGAACAGGAATGAGGACAAAATATGACCTACCTATATATGTCTCCCAGTATATATGTGTATATATATATTCTGGACGCTTCATCACTCCATGTAGTGTATGTGTATGTGTATGTGTATGTGCATGTGCATGTGCATGTGCATGTGCATGTGCATGCATCCACACAAAACAAAACACAAAAGTAGAGGGAGGGAGAGAAAAAAAAAGCTTTCATATAAATGCATTGAGCTGAACCAATCATCAACACTGGACGGAATTTTGCTGACTAATCAAATCTCAGCTTATTAATTAATTAAATGATATGCTACCCACTTATTTTTGGCACCTACATACACTTGTCCATTTTGATGAATTAATTATTGCATCCCAACACATCAATTCCTGAATTAGCTACTTACCCCTTTTCACTCCCCAAATAATGGTAACCCTTTTTTATTAATTAAAGATAAAATACCCCTTCCGTGCTAGCTTTTTTTCTTAAAAATCTGGATATATGAATTAAGATAAAATGGAGTATGTGGATGTAAAGTTAATTAATAAAATCTAAAAATTATATTTTATTAAATTTTATGAGTGTAAATTATTTCTTTTTTAAAGTAAAAAAAAAATTGAGACATCCCAAAATAAAAATTATGAAAAAAAGAGTTGGTGGCATGGAGGGAGTAGTATACAAGTGAAGAGTAATAATAATAACTCAAAATCTAAGTGATCCTTTAGTGCGGGAGCTTACGTGTTATTGTGAGAGGCCATTTTACTAATTAATAAAAGAGCAGGAAAAATTTAAATCGATTCAATAGATAAATGAAGGATGATATATATGCGCGCGTATATTTAATCTAACGATTTGAAACAAGAATTTATTTGGGAAAATTACAAAATGGTTTACAAAATTGATAAAAATTATAAATTGGTTCTGCAGAAAAAAAATATACTTCTGTACAGAAAAAAATTACATTTCTATGCAAATATTGTAAATTAATTTGTAAATATAATCACTTTTTTGAACTAAGTTATCCAATTTATTTATCTGTATATCTCGCGGGGATAGGTGAGATATTATTAATATTTTGGAGTGAGTATGATCATGTATTTGAGCTATCCAAAATTGCAATAATTAATTAGGTTGAGAGACAGATACACCTTGCTTTCAATATTAATTAATGCTAGATTCTTGTTCCATTTTTACCAACATCCATTGCCGAGGTTAATTTATACCCCCTATATATATTTCCCTTCAACAACCTAGTTGGTCCTCCCTCCTCCAATCTATTATCTAAACCATAAAAATATCAAAATCATTGCAATATTTTTCTTCCCATTTATTCATCTCTTCTTATGAGCACAATGTCTTGAATACTCCTAACTTTTATATATATATATATATGAGAGAGAGAGAGAGAGAGAGCAAAGCTCGCTTCAATCTTTGCTCAAATGGATGGTTAATAAAGAAAAGCATTATTATTGAAAAGGATCCAAAAACAGTGTTAAACTCTGCCCATTACTTCACAGCCTGTGGGAGCTATCAAATCCGAGAGAGAGAGAGAGAGAGAGGGGACAATTATTAGAGATAATTCCAGTCATTCCCATGTGGAATTCTTCCTTTTCCCTCCCTCTCTCACATCTCTTGTTCTCACTCTCTCCTCATTTTCTCTATCTCAGCTCTTCTGCACTCTCTGCTCCGAGAATTTTTTCCGGTTTCTCTCTCTAGTTTGTCTCTCTGACCATCATGTGGGATTCGGAAACAGAATCAGTAGGAGGAAGGGATTATGGAAATGGCGTCCTCTCCACAAGCAAACCTGGTGTTAAAACTGACGGATTTGAGCAAAGAGGCCACTCATGGTACGTCCATCAAACTCCTTTCTCCCTACCATTTTCCGCTAATTCCTTGAGCTCAAAATGTATAATGTTAATTTCTTCTGCAAATAGGTTTGTTGCCACTGATATTCCGAGTGACCTCTTAGTCCAAATTGGGGAAATCAACTTCCACTTACACAAGGTAGCCGTTAAACCCTAATTTAGATAATCGCTACCCAGAATCTGTTAACCAGCATTGTATTCCTGAAATAATCTTTGATCTCTGTAGTATCCCCTCCTTTCTCGAAGCGGGAAGATGAACAGAGTAATTTACGAATCACGGGAAATCGAATTGAATAAAATATGTCTGGATGATCTGCCCGGAGGGCCCGATGCTTTCGAATTAGCGGCAAAATTCTGCTACGGAATCGCTGTTGATTTAACAGCCACCAACATCTCTGGGCTTAGATGCGCAGCAGAGTTCCTAGAAATGACGGAGGATTTAGAAGAAGGCAATTTGATTTTCAAAACAGAAGCGTTTCTGAGCTACGTCGTTTTATCATCGTGGAGAGATTCGATTCTGGTGTTGAAAAGCTGCGAGAAGCTGTCTCCCTGGGCTGAAAATCTCCAGATTGTTCGAAGATGCAGCGAATCGATTGCTTGGAAAGCTTGCGCCAACCCTAAAGGGATAAGATGGCAGTATACGGGGAAGGCCCCCCGTTCCGTTTCAAGCCCGAAATGGAACGAGATGAAGGACTCAAGCCCGAGCAGGAACAGCCCGGTGCCCCCTGATTGGTGGTTTGAAGACGTGTCGATTCTTCGAATTGATCATTTCGTGCGCGTGATAACTGCGATTAAGGTGAAGGGAATGAGGTACGAATTGATCGGAGCTGCAATCATGCATTATGCAAGCAAATGGCTGCCATCAATAGCAGGGGCCTCTGTTGATGAGGGGAGCAATAGTGGTAATAGCAATAGCAGTGGCAGTAGTTGGAAAGGAGGGCTTCATATGATTGTCTCTGGAAGCACTATAGAAGATCATTTGCCAGCTAAGGATCAGAGAATGATCATCGAGAGCCTGATAAGTATAATCCCACAGCAGAAAGACAGCGTCTCGTGTAGCTTCCTTCTAAGGCTGCTGAAAATGGCCAACATGTTGAAAGTTGCGCCTGCTCTCGTCACGGAGCTGGAAAAACGGGTCGGGATGCAGTTCGAACAGGCCACGTTGGCGGACCTCCTCATCCCGAGTTACGCCAAGAACGAGACAATGTACGATGTTGATCTAGTCCAAAGGCTGTTGGAGCATTTCCTGGTTCAAGAGCAGTCGGAAGTGGGTTCCAGCCCGAGTAGGCAGTCGTTCTCGGAGATGAAATTGTACGATGGTGCCCAACGGGGGGCGAGCACGAGTGCCAAGATGAGAGTGGCGAGGCTTGTGGATAGTTATCTTACGGAGGTTTCGCGAGACAGGAACCTGCCTCTGACGAAATTTCAAGTTCTAGCAGAGGCCTTGCCGGAGTCTGCTAGAACTTGCGATGATGGATTGTACAGAGCGATTGATTCCTATCTTAAGGTATCTTATTATCACATTTTATTTCACATTTTGCATTGAATCCTTCAGTTGGTGAAACAAGAGCAATTTGGATGATAGATACAAATCTCAGTTGGTATACTTGTTCAATCAAGAGTCACGAGTTCATGAATAAATTTTATGGAGGAGCTATTCATACCCAAATTTCTTCAAAACATATTTGACTTTGGTCAAACTCACTAAAAAGGTCATGATATTCTAAATGACTTTCTGTACGCTGCATATATGTTATACTGTGTTTTATTGCAAGTTTTTTTCTCCTTTCTCTAATTTTAAATTTTATGAATTGACTAAATAAACATAATCTCTGGTATTTTCAAAATCGAAAATTATAGAGAAAAAACAAGTTTAAAATATAATACAGTATAATCTTTTTCTTTTATGTTTTAAACTCATTTAAGGGTATCATTTATTTTTTAGCAGGTTTGACTTAAAGTTGTTGAAATGAGTTGTGTTTAAGAAGAAATTGGGGGTATGAGAAGTCTAATATGAATCATCCTTCTCATAAAAAACAATTGTTGTGGTGTGAAATAACATTAGCTACTGCAATTTTATGCAATTATAGGATTTAAATCCATAACTCACTGATGTTTGTTGTGACAAACAATCAATTAATTTCTACATATGGTATTTCATCTTGTATTTTATTATGCTTGGTATATGTTATTAATGATAATATGTGATATTATTTATTTCACATGTCATGTCACGTGTTAAAAATAGTGAAATACGAATGGAGAATTCATGCCAGGAAAAAAAAAAAATAACGCAATTCGGATGCAGGCACATCCAAGTCTAACAGAACACGAAAGGAAGAGGTTGTGCCGCGTGATGGATTGCCAGAAACTGTCTATCGATGCATGCATGCACGCTGCTCAAAATGAAAGGCTCCCACTCAGAGTGGTGGTCCAAGTCCTCTTCTCCGAACAGGTGAAGATCAGCAATGCAATCGCCAACAACACCGCTGGTGAATCTCAGTACCAGCCGCTCGTCTCCAACCGCAAGACATTGCTCGAGGGGACGCCTCAATCGTTCCAAGAGGGGTGGGCCACAGCTAAGAAAGACATCAATACCCTCAAGTTTGAACTGGAAAGCATGAAGGCCAAGTACTTGGAACTCCAAAACGACATGGAAACACTACAGAGACAGTTCGACAAGGTGCCAAAGCCGAAACAGACAGCTTCGGCTTGGACCACGGGGTGGAAGAAGCTGAGCAAGCTGACTAAGATGACGGAGAACAATGGCGTGGTGCCCCAGGTAGGTAATGCTGATGTGGCGAAGAAGGCGCCGAGGAGGTGGAGGAATTCCATTTCTTGAAAGCATCAACGTCATCACATTCTTTGTTATTTGGTTCTCTCTTTCTTGTGTCAATATTATTTGTTTTGTTTCCTGGTGGCCTGCATCATCTGATAACCAATCTTTGGGTTGATTTGTTTGATTGTCATTCATACTTTTGCATATAATGTCTCTGTTTGGAAATGGAAGCTGCGTTTTGGGATGAGGATTTTTAATTATAACGTCTGTCTGTACATGTGTTACGTTTAATTAATGTTTAATATAGAATCATAGACAAGTGTACGCTCTACGTACTCTTATTTATATCACATGTAAAATGAGCCTGTCAAGATCAACATCTACAAACAATATCAGCAATTTGATGTCAAGTCCATAGATAGGAGACTTGTTCTGCCCCTTCCTTAGTAAATTAGAGGGGACTTGCATGGTCATGAATCATGATCTTGTTATGTGAGCATGCTGACAAATCAACCTCCCTTTCCCAACCAGTGGCGGGGGGTGCGGCATGTAAGGGGTAAAATTGTCTTTTCCTCATGGATTTGTGGAGCAAAATTCATTAAACACAATCCCTTCTTTTTATATTTCTATTCTATTGAGACATACCGCACGATAGATGGATTCCAAAAAAAATAAAATTAGGGTGCAAAATGTAATGACTTTTTGTTGTTAGTGTTGTGTTACAATTATGTCTATATTTGGGTCCAAACCCAACATCAAGAAGTATTGGACCATGTCCAAATGGTGGACGAGCTAGAAGTAGCTCGGAGCAAGGCCCACGGTCCAATCGATCACATTAATTAGCTCGGACAATTTTTAAAATTATTGTTTCAAGGCACATGAAGCTCGGACGAGTCTCTCTTATGATGCCCCGAGCGTGACCTCGCACTGGCCAATACGTCCGAGGTCACATAATGCTCGGAAAGACGTATCCGGTCATGTCAAGTAGGTCGGAAGCTCGGAATACCATGAACGAGCAGCAAAGGATACGTCTAGGATGATGAGCCAGGACCAATGTCCAACTAACATTAGGAGGATTCCAGGTATGAAAGTTTCTGGATGAAGACCCAGGACCAATATCCATCCCCATATATATACATATAAATAGTATGCGTATATATATGTATATATTATAAGTGCAGCAATATTAATCAAAATGTTCAATATTATATTTGTAAGTTCAAACAAAATCAAATATTTTCCCAATTTTAGATAAAAATAACGTCACTTAGAACATAAAATATATCCGCATCATGATGTTAAAAAAATTTAATTGATAACCAGAAAAAGCTATCAAATATATTTAAGGTAAAAAAAATACAAGAATATTAGAATTAATATGGAATCCTGTGACTTACTATTTACAGAATTAAAAATATTAGAAAATAATAATCAAAAACATTCCTAAAATACTTAGAATATCATGATAAAGGCATACCCAAAAAAAAAAAAAAAAAAAGCTAGAAACCAATTAAGCAAAAGCAAATAATACCCAAAAAAAAAGAGATGACATCGCACAAAATTTGTACTCCTTGTGCAAGGGCGAAGGCAAGATAAAAATTTAGGACGGACTGACCGTCTAAAATAAATACAGTACAAAGAGTAAAATAACTTTTACATAAAAAGTCAAAAAAAATTACATAAGTTGCGCCCTGCGATTCTTTATCCGATAAAATTCATGGATAATAGAATCAGGATCAATGTCTTCGGACAAATATTTCTCAATATAAACTACCATTGGAATCTGATATATAATCACTTTCCATTTTATTTTGAAGAACACTCTTAACATGCTTCATTGCTGAAAATGCTCGTTCAGTCGTTATTGTGATAACATGAAATGTCATAACAAGGTGAATCAATCTAGTAATCATAGCATATATATGTGTGCCTTATTTGTCTCTAATGACTTATGTGACAATTCTAAAATAGTTGACAAATTATGAAAATTTAATTGTGAAAGAATATCCAATTTGTAGTGCATATCACTAGGAAAAAAATATGTCGGGGAGATCATAAATATGATCCTCATTAAACAGCCCGAAGTTGTCTTTGGGATCCAAGACAACTGAGTATCTATTGTTTCATTAAAAACATCAAATTGCTAATGATGTTCAAATGTAATAATATCCACTTGTTGACACGACATCATGTACCGATTCATAACAATCATTCATATTTGGTATCACAATATGATGCACTCTACAAACTTACTTCACATGTGTTAGAAGACAATCAAAACCATCATTCCTACAATGTCAGTTAACTTTTAGTAGTTGAGGCAAGATCCATAACATTCAACATATCAAGATTCTTTTGTTCCAAAGATCCACAAAGCATATATGAAAGCCCCAAAATTTTATTCATCACGTATAAGATGAATACATAATCAAAAGACTTCATTACCATCCAATAACCGTAAGCTTCACCACTTGTCTCGTAAGAAGAACCCTAATCTGACATGTTCTGAAGCACAGTAATCACTGCACCATACATATCAATCAAACTACATGTGGAATCAAAATGAGAACTCCAACGAGTTTCTCCCGGACGATGCAAACTTCCCCATTTTATTACTTTCCTTACCGTTTCACGGTCAACTTCAAGGGCTTGAGCAGTATATAGTTCGGCATGATGCTTTGAAGAAACACTCATTATATTTACAATTTTATTCAAATTTCAAAAAGAAAAATTGGCCGTACTTTTCCACTTGCAACAACTAATATTAATTGCAAATTCTTGGATTTCTTCTGAGTATAATCCACAGGACTATCGTTCTTTCTCTTTTTTTTTTTTTTTTGTATTTATTTTTCAAGAGAAAAGAAAGAAATAACAAGCGATCATATAAAAACAGAAACATAGAATTAATATTCAGTTGATGAATTTAATTTCCATTGTCATGAACTTGGTCTGTCAAGTATCAACACTCAAGTGGGGATGACGTGAAACTTCACTACACGACTTTTGCTATTTCTTAGCATTCTAATATTATTGGAAAATGTCAAGATATTATTCATGCTTTTGTCTAAGTAAAAAAATCATTCATTTTACTCAACACAAATTTAAATGGCTGCCGGCCTCTAAAAAATATATAAAATATAAATATATTTTGTCATAGTTCAATTTTTTATTCCTCTATCATTTTTTCGAATTATTTTAGTAATAATTCTTGATTTTCTTTTTCAAACTTATACATCAGTGATGGTGCCCTGTATAATGTGAAGAGGTCTTGTTGTCTTAGACAGCCCAATAATTTATTCTACCTGACACAATTAGATATAAATTGTGTGACACCATATAGTACTATAACATATACTCATATGAATATTGCAACATTTTCGTCACTTATTCGATCTTATATAGGAGTATATATATATATATAATACGAGTATCTCTATCGACCTCACAACATTTAAGACAGTGAAAGAGATAGTTTGGGGTCCAACTTTTTGTACCACCTAAAATAAATTTTTGATTAATTACTCCCTCCGTCCCAGAAGATATTGCGGTGTCTTTTGGGCACGCGGTTTAAGAAAAAGGTATAATAAGGTACATTTTTATGAATATTATATGTGTGTTGTGAGAGTAGAGTTTAATAAATATTTTCCACTTTTAGGCATGCAAACTTTTTGTGGGACAGACCAAAATAGAAAGTATGCAATGTCTTTTGGGACGGAGGGAGTAATTGTTATGAGTTCAAATTCATTTTCTTAATCGAGCTCACAAAACTTGACTGTTCGGTATGACCTACTTACTCCGTCTCCATATAAATTTCTCTTTGCTTTTGGGCATAAATATTACTCCCTCCGTTCCATAATTGTTTTCACACTTTCCTTTTCCGTCCGTCCCACAATTATTTTCACACCCTATAAATGGAAACTATTACTTTAACTTTATCCTCACAATCCAACTAATCTTATTATTTTAATAATATAACTTTACACAACACTCTATTTTTTTTAAAAAGTGTGTCATCTCAAAGGTGAAAACACCTCTGGGATGGAGGGTAAAAAATATGTAAAATATAGGAATAGGTCTCTTGTGAACTTGAGTTTATATAAAAAATTTATCACTACTATATATAATCATTATTACTGTTACACATATACATTATTAATATTATAAAAATGGACTTGATTAATTTTTTAATAGTGATACTATATAACATAATAGTGATATATAGTAAGTATCCATAACAGTGATATGTATAAATTTAACAGTAATAAATGACAAAATCGAGTTCACCGTAAACCTGAGCCATACAAGTTTTTATAAATTGGACGACCAACATAGGATTGGAATAAAGTATATAAATATAATATTCTTATTTTATATCTAAAAATAAAATGACAAAAAATTTATAGTGAGATAATCAAAAATAAAAATAAAAATTATAATTAGACGGAGGAAGTACTTCTCTCGTATGATTTACAAATACGACGACCAACGTAGGATTTATTTGGTGTTCATAAATGAATAATTAAAAAAAGGAGCAAGTTTTATATGAAAATGGAATATATCAAAAATTGGGATCAATAAAATTTATAACAATTATAACATAATATTATTGATCCAAATTTTTTATACTCTTAATCAATTGTTTAATACTTTAAATCTAATTCATGATAAATTTATTGTGATCCATTTTTATACAAAATATTATAAAATAAAGTGTATGGACATATTATGCAGACTAATTACTCAAAGAAATAATTGACTTTATTTGTAGATTTTAAGAATCTTGAAGATGATCCCGTTTGATTTATTTATTTAGATTAAATACTTTGGTTTGAACACTGTTCACCATAGTCAATAACTACTTTGGTCGAATATGAATAATATAATCGTCAGAATCCTTCTCAGTCCATTGCCAATAATGGTACGTTAATTTTGAAATTTTAATTTAATTCCTTTTTGTAACATACTGATTTTTAGATTTAAATCCAAAACATATTTGTTGAACCACCCTGCATCATCAAGACTGATTAAATACCCACCTAATAATTTATTTAATCTGCTCAAATTTGTATATTCACATTCGTTTATAAATAAATAAAAATGGGTCCCATTTATAAACATAAGAATGAAAATAGTTCACAGTATATTTATCATTAAATTATTTTAAAATTATAAATATTTAATTAAATAATCAAAAAATATATGAGGAGTATCAAATAGTGAGTAAGAAAATCAACAATAACTATAATATAATATTATTGACTCTTTCTAATACTCTTAATAAAAAATTTAATACCTTTAACAACATATTTTTATTATACAAATTTTTTATCGTTCTCTAACTAGTGCTCGTCTAATTTCATAATTTACGTTGCGTCGGACAACTTGCTAAACTTTTTTCCTTTAAAAAAAAAAAAAAAAAAGTCCAATAAAATTGACAACTTTAATAAGAACAAATAATCATCTACACCAAGATAGCACTCAAAAATCCTCACCAAAAATGGGTCCCACAGAACCAGCATAACAAACACAGGAGAAAACAATCACAATGGAAATCATTATCACAGCTATTAAAAAATTGAAGAAAAAAAAACACACCAAGAGTCAGTTTGCATGCAATTCCTATTGAGGTGAAACTTGCCAATTAAAATTTATATACTAAATTTGATTTATATAACTAAAATGACACAGGAATCCTAATATATATAACTAAAATGTGGCAATTGTCCAAATGTAAAGTGCATATGATAGTTGGTGATAATAATAAAAAGTGGTCAGAGGAACACAGGGAGCATATGATGATTACAAGCCCATCTGTAACAGTAGTATTTATTACAAAGCACACGACCTTAAATAAGATAATAAAAGACAGAGATAGGGAGATTCATAATAAAGTACAAGCTCCTCAAGCTCACAAAAATCTTAGAAAAAAGGACATGGGGATTTGATTCGATGATGAATCTTGAAGGGGGTCCTCCTCGCACCAATATCTGCTCAAGATTTTGAGGCTAAAAAGCATAAAGATGATCACCAATGGAGGGTGGGACCCTAATCACCAAACGCGCATGCTCTCAATCCATGGAGGTTTCTCAATAATCCTGGAAAAAAGGGGTCCTCATTTACAGCAAAGCACACCCACTATACCATTACCATGCCTTCAAATCTGTCATCACTAAGAATAAAGCGGCCAAATAATCATTTCAAGTCAACAATTATAGGCTCCAATATTCATAATGAGATTAAAGACAGTTTTCATCCCATTCCATTAACCTCGTCGTTCGTTGGACCATCGAGCCAAAAAAAAGGAAAAGTCATCTTTCTACTTTCAAATCCATCAGAAATTTTATTCAAACGCACACACTTACTGCTCTCTGGCTACCCGTTGGTTACACAAGTCAAGGAAAGCCCGAAGATTCACGCCCCGGGTAGCTAAGCCCGAGAGCTTGGGCTTCGGTTTTCATTGTTTCAAAGTAAAGAATAGCTTTGTCGATGATGGAGAGTGGATCCTTGCTCTTTAATCCAGGAATCATATTCCCAAGGATCTTCAGAGCCTCATGGATCTTAACCTTCTTTCCAATCTTGCTCGATTCTAAGCCATCGTACAAGGTTCCTGATCCACCATAACACGACTCCACATCATCATCCTCATAACTGCCCCGCTTCACGGGACTCTCAGAATTCACCAATGATGATTTTTTGTAACTGCCATCAAGTAATTTTTGCCTTTTTGGTGAGCCGTCACAACTTGCCACTTCTTCCACGACTCGTTTGTCTTTATTATAGCATTCTTCAATGCTAAATTGAGTGTGCCTCAGGCTAGTGACTTCATCATACTCATCATCACTATCAGAGTAGAGCAGAGCATTGATTTCTTCAGTATCTTCAAGCATCTCACCTTCTTCATCATCCAAATGATTTTCATCCCATTTTTCTTCAACAAAAGGTTGATCTACCTGAGATGCTGCTTCCTTGTACAAACCTTTTGCACTAGCAGGAATCTTGGAGGCGATAATGTGGTTTGGGGGACAGAGAGAAGGGCTAACGAACAACTTAGTTTGATTCTCAGAATGATCAAATATTAGAAATCTCTTCCTAGACGCACAATCAATTGGCACATCAGAATTCCCAAGACGATTCCCAGTTGGACATGAGATATTCTGATGTGGAGGAAGGAGTTTGAATAGCCCAGGAACTTCATTTGATTGTCCTATTTTCAAACCACATAAATCGGAATTAGTGGGTCCCGGTAAAACAAGATTTGCTGTACACATGGAAGGAGTAGAATCAGGCAAACAGTAATTTTGCTCTAGCTGTTTGAGTGCCTTGTGATTCAGACCGGGTAAATTCCAAGCAGATAACTGCTGAGATTCTTTGGCTGTAAGCATCAAGCCAAAAAAGAACAACCTGGAATACATGATCGGGATAGAGGTTCCAAAACTCAGTAAACAAATCAGGATAATTCTGATTAAGTAAAATCAATTAAAGCTCACTTACCAGAATAATGATCGTATATAGTCCGGAAGTGGATTACTTTTGGAGGATATTCTAAACAAAAGAAGAGAAAAAAAACACACACACAAAATATACTGCTAGCTTGATATGAAAGACAAGAAGGTTGGAACAAATTTACGTAACAGGTTTCAGCAACTGGCGGAAATATTCAGCCTGAAGCAGAAAAACAGGTCAAATTTCAGCAATTGGGAAACAATCAAACAAGAAATCAATCATCACATAGAATATAAAAGAAGTGATCAAATATTATAATCAAAATAACATGGACAAACCTGGCAATTTTGCAATGGTTGAAAGCAAGCTATAATTCTAACAATAATAGTCGTTCTCCCAGAAATCCCATGTTCATGTTTAAGTGCCCTGAATCTTGTCTGGCTTGCTGCTTGGCACACCATAACTACTTTTGACACTTAACGAATTTCAGAAGGAAATATTTGTTTTTCTGCTAATGGAAATCAGAATGTTGGTAACACAAAGGAGAGCTAAAGAAAGAAAATGAGAGAGCTGAAAACCAAAATGATAATATCTAGAATTTCTTGCTTAAAAAACTAAATTGTCCAAAACTCAAAGCTAGGCTAACAGAGATCAAGAAGGTGATAAATTTTGTTGTAAATATTGGAAGAAGTAGAAGGAACGATGAATTTGTACGCTTAATTATAGAATATAGAAGAAACAAACAAAGCAAGGAAAGTGATTGGATCCCATTGTCTATATCTAATTGGTTGCATAAACAAGGTTGGTTCAAAGGCGAATAACTTCTTATAGAATAACCCTGCAGTACAAATTCAAAGGGATAACAAAACGAAAAACATCAATTGATAAACTCAGCCACCGCATATTTTGTCTCTCTTATGCCCAATTGTGCTTATTGTAAGTTTATAGAACCTGAAAAACAATCAAACAAGAAAATTCAGTAATAAGTAATTGTGTAACAAAAAGAAAAGAAGCATTTAAGTCTTAAATGAGTGAAAACTAAAGATAAAACTGGAGCAAGAAAAGGGCAGTAGAAGTCCACCAATTTAAATTTCACTATTCTCAGCCATATCAAACCTTTAACGGCAAGATTTATCGTTTCTGCATCAGTTCCGGATCAAGAAAAAAAAACCTCCTCAAGCACAAAAACAATTTACCAAAATTCATGTAAATGGGACCTCACAATTAAAATCACAACACACATCATTGACAAGACAAATGACAGTTGCATTCAATCGTTAAATTACAAACTAGGACGCCATAAAAACCAACAGTGTCAACGAGGAAGAGAATATAGCGAAAGCCCTTGAAAATTAAAGCGAGATGTGAGTTTTCCAAAGCTTGGAACACAATAAATGTACAGTGGTTTTTGGTCTTATGGATTGGCTCGATTTAACAAGTAAATTTAGTCCAGCCTAAAACGTAAGGATCAAAACCAAGAAAAAACGTGAGGAATTAGCCAATAAAACTCAATTCATCAAGAAAACCCAAATTAGAGTCAAGAGAGAGGAGGGAGTCGGGGACTGACCGAGAAAGGAGGTATGAAGAACTGATTGCAGATCGTGATGAACAGGGTGTTGAAAACTATGAAAATCTTCTGAGCAGCAGTGTACAGGATACAGTTGAGAGAGAGAGAGAGTTTCTGACAAAAGGGTGGAAGAGAGAGAGAGAGAGTATTTTGTATGGATAGCAGTTGAAAGTAGGCGGTAGGCATCAATTGAGGGGTTGCTCTCATTATATAACCAATTTAATGACTACTCTACCCTTCTTTCTATTTTACAATATGCTGCTTCATTAATTAATTTTTTCTTTCTTTTTCTTTTTAGATATTTCCCTTATTTTAAAATTTACTTTCTAGTCCAATTTTTGGCAAACTCTTGTACACAATATTTCCGACCACGTCCTCCTTTTCCATCATACTATGTAGATTGTTCACATAAAATAGTACAAACTTTAATTTAAAAAGTTAGAGACTTCGGGGTTATTGATTTGTTATTTTTATTAAAGGAAGTTTAGTTTATTATTAAAAGAATATAGTATATTTAAATATAATAAGAATAAAAAATACTTGGAAGTAATTAATTTTAAGTAAAATTATTTTCCCGTAGTAATGGATAATTTAAATCGTAACGAAGTGAATACTTTTTTATTTCAATTAATAATATTGTTCATTTCACTGAAAGACATTACTCGGGAATCAATAACATGCACACTAATTAGATGGTGTTAATTGTTTCCCAAACCAATATTACTTATTTCACTAAATGGTATTTATTCAAAACATGCATGCAACTGATTCACACTAATATTACTCCAATTTTTGCGGGTAAATAAACTACTAAATTTACTGTATGCACTTCAATTATCATAAGTATTCAATATAATATATTTTTTTTAAATAAAAAAGTACTATACACGATCATTAGCTTTTATTATTAAAAAAAGTGCAATTGCAGCTGCTTTTTATTATCAAAGAAATACATTTGTTTTTACCCTTGATATTTCTTCTGAGTTACCTTCGTTTGCAATTAGAGAAAAGTTAGAGTAAGATTGAGATCATTGATTGGTTAGCAAAGCTAAGACTTGTTATTGGAGTTTGAGTATTTAATGTGTTAATGTTGTTGTTTTTTTAACTAATGGAATTGTCATGAAGAAAATATATAGGTATTGCTCATACAGTACTGTATTATTTGGTTTGGTGGAATAAAATTAGTGGCTTTTACTGGTATAAAAAATATAAAATATTAAATGGCATATAGTTTTGGGGAAGAATTTTGTTTTGAAGTATAATTTGTAGTTTGGGTATGATGTGACCAGAATTATCCATGATCAATAACCTTCAGCATGAGATCTAATACATCAAACAAAAAGAAATAATGAGATTATAATGTTTTTTTATAAGTTGGTTAAGAGCTTATAAGATCTCTAAGGATATGTTTTTTTTTTAATGATTTTTTAAAATCAATTTTTTAAAACTAGTGATTTTTAATGTCTAAAAAGTTTTAAAATCTATGTTTTTTTGGGTTCTTAAGTATGGTAGGTTTTAACTTTATAATGTAAAAGAAAAATAAAAGTAGAATGAGTATTGAGTAGAGTAAAAATGCATTAATATTTAATTAATATATTTTATATGTTAATTTATAGGGGAGTAGGAAGAATTTTAAAAATCTATTTTAGAAACCCAAACTAGAATGAGTTTTAAATTTAAAATCCAAATTTAAGTTTTTAAAATTAAAAAAGAACACATTAATAAAGTGTTAGGTAAAATAAAATATTTAACAACTTATAAAATAAGCTTCTTATATCATATAAACTGTCAAAGTATAAATTATGATATTCTAACTTGTTTTTCTCACCACGTTCCCTCCTATCTACCCACACCTGGACTCCACCACCACTCCTCAACCCCTAACTCAACATAATATATATATATATATATATATATTTTTTCTATTAATTTTTTTTTTAAAAGTATGATAAATTATCATAAACTTATAAGTTGTATTAGCCAAAACACTTCAGTACTTAAAAACTTTGAACTAAGATTATATATTCATTCCCTGTAATAAATATTCATCAATTTTGTTATTCTTTCCATTAGTCAACTCCACAAATGAGGCATAAATAAAAATGACTTTAAAACAACTTTTATGTTTTATAGATGACATTGTAAAACGGTTTGGGATACAATTAATTAAATAGTAAACACATTTTATTTATTAATTTGGTCTGCATTTTTCTTCTTAGTGTTACTTATAAATAAATAAATCTCATATTTAAAGCAAAATCAACAGAGCCCAGTTTAAACCTTGTTATTACTAATTATCAACAACAATAAATTAATATCAAATGCTTAAAATAAATTAAATTGAAAATTCAAGAAGGGCTTCGAACCCTTTCTTTAGATTATAATGTGTGTTCCAGTCATTAGTAGCTCCATTAGCACTAACCACTTAGTCACGGTACATCATTAACAGAGTAATTAGACCAACTAAACACAATTTAATAATCAGCTATTATATATAGCACTACTTTTTCTCTTGAATAATCATTTTTCAAAATATTATCAGATTTTTTCGAATTTGTATATTTTTTTAAATCCAAATAATCAAACCTGCAACTCATGTGGATTTGATTTGATGCTCTAAAATTAAATTATTTACTTTCGGAGCACAGCAAAATCAACATGCGGGGATAGCTCAGTTGGGAGAGCGTCAGACTGAAGATCTGAAGGTCACGTGTTCGATCCACGTTCACCGCATTCTGTATTTGTATTTTTCCCTTCTTAATTACTTCTCTATATTTTTAGGAATAATCTCAAATTATTATATTTTTTTCACTTTTTTTAAACTAATACAAAAATGTTGCATAATAAAATTTAAAAAGTTGAGTAATAAAGTTTTTTTTTTTTTTTGCATAATATACCAATTTAAAACAATTGTATTTTTATAGGATAATTTCAAATTATTATAATTTTGTATCACTATTTTTAAATTTATACAAAAAGTTTGCTTAATAGAATAAAAAAGTTAGAATAATTAGCACCCGGTGTACATATATTAATCACTTGTGGTACTTGTCACCCAAGATTAAAAAAAGATAACAGAAGATATATATATATATCTCATTAAAGTGGTAAAAAAGAGGTGCGTCTACTGGTAACTAAGAATTGACCATCACAGTGGTGTAAAACCAAGACTAGTTAGGGCACAGCTGGTCCAACACTCTACACAAACAATCATCACACTTGCTTTTACTTAAAGGAATTTTTTCTTTGGTTAATACCATACGTACCAATGTGTATACGTTATTATCTAATTAAGGTTGACCCACTTGTAAAGCACGGCTTCATTTTTGACAATTTCCTAATGTTTTTGGATCAAAACGATTTTTTAGATGAATTTATCACAAAATTAACAATAATAAGGACTGAACCTTTGGCTAATAGTGACTTTATATAACAGTCATTTACCATTAAATCAAAAGTAAACTTTATCATAAAACGAAACAATTATTCAATGAAATATTTGTTGGAATTTGTGCTCCTCGGAAAGAGTTTCGAATCAATATATTACTCGCCCAATTCCGATTTTGGGTGAATGAGAAATTGAATTTTTAAGTTTGTTGTAACAAATGAGAAATGTAGGGAACCTTTGTCCCACATTGAAAAATTGATGTTTGAGGATGGGAAAGAAGGGATATAAGAACCTTGTCCCACATTAGAAAATGGTTGTTGAGGATGGGAAAGAAGGGATATAAGATATGAAGGGAAAGACTTAGCCTGACCTGAGCCTGAGTTGTCTTGTCCTGAGCCGGGGTCGTCCTGACCTGAGCCCAGGTTGTCCTGACCTGAGTCGGGTCAGCCTGACCTGAGTATAAATTTTCCGAGTCAGCCTGATCTTGTCCTGACCTGAGTTCGGGTCATGCTGACCTGACTCTTGTCTTGACCTGAGTCTGGGTTGTGCTGACCTGAGTCCGGGTCATGCTAACCTGACTCCCATCCTGACCTGAGTCTTGGTCAGCCTGACCTGACTCCCATTCTGAGCTGAGTCCGTATCAGCCTGAGCTGACTAAGTCATCTTGGGCTGAGTCCGTTCAGCCTGAGCTGACTAAGTCATCCTGACCTGAGTCCGTTCAGCCTGAGCTGAGTCCGGATCAGCCTGATCTGACTTAAGTCAGGGTCAGCCTGAGTCATTTTTCAGGCCTGCTGAGATTTAAAATCTCTACAATTACAACACATTTTTTGAAACTTAAAAAATCTGTTTTAATGCAATTAATTCGGACGTTTTGTCGGTTACGGTCAAGACCAATTGTGGGTCTTTATGGCCATACTCCAACAGTCACCTGAGTGGAAAATATACAATATTTGAGTGGAAAATACTCAGATACTTTCCGGCAACCTGCCAACTACTTTTGTCCTAAAATTTCCTAAATTTCGTTCTTACTCCGGTGATTTACGAACAATTTTTCAGTTCGTTTAAGCAAAATATAGTGCTATATTGTTGCTTATTATCGTTGTATCCTGGGAAACAAGTGTCCCATAAATTCACTAGCACCTAGAGAGTGAGGGGCATAATTTATTTTAAGGAAATCGTGTTCCTCACGAGCCTCGATTTTCCTTTTATTTATTTTTTATTATTTTCAGTCATCCTACTCTTTATCCCTACAGTCTTAAAACAAATTATCCTTCAAGATGGTTGATACTAATTCGATTGTGACGAATGATACTACCCCGATGGCTCCTATTGCTCCAGCTTCCGCTTCCACATTCATCGGTTCGACGGTTCCTTCGGTGACGATTCCTGTTCACCACCACGACAAGCCGGAGAAGTTCATGGGAATGAACTTCAAAAGGTGGCAACAAAAAATGCTATTTTATTTTACCACTTTGAATCTGGCGAGATTCTTGAGGGAAGATCCTCCCACTCTTCCTGCGGAACCCGACGAGCAATCTGTGCTTGCCCAAGAAGCATGGAATCACTTGGATTTTTTATCCAAGAATTATATTCTCAACAGCCTCTCCGACGCTCTCTACAACGTTTATATTGGGATTAAAAAGGCAAAAGAGTTGTGGGAAACTCTTGAGAAAAAATACAAGACCGAGGACGCCGGAACAATGAAGTTCCTCGTAAGTAAGTTTCTCAATTTTAAAATGGTGGATACTAAACCTGTTGTTAGTCACGTGCAGGAGCTACATGTTATTATTTTGGATATCCATGCGGAGGGGATGGTAATAAGCGAGTCGTTCCAAGTGGCTGCCATAATAGATAAATTGCCAACCGGATGGAAGGACTTTAAGAACTATCTCACCCACAAAAGAAAGGAGATGACCGTGGAGGAGCTTGTTGTTCGTATTCGTATTGAAGAGGACAACAAGAAATCAAGCAAAAAATATGGTGCCTCCAAGCCAAAAGCCAATGTTGTTGAACAAGGCCAAGGCTCGAGGACCAACCCAAAAAATAATGGGAAGAAAAAGGAAAAAGAAAATCCTTCGACCAAGAATTTGGGTCCGAAGAAGAATGATTTTAAAAAGAAATTTACCCGGACTTGCTACAATTGCGAGAAGTCCGGTCACAAGGCGGCTCAATGTAGAAAGCCGAAGAAAGACCAAGCGAACTTGGTCAACCAAGATGAGAGACATTTCTCGGCCGTTGTGTCCGAGGTAAATATGGTGGGCTCAAACCCACGTGAATGGTGGCTCGATACGGGTGCAACCCGTCATATTTGCTCTTCCAAGGAATTATTTAATTCCCTTGATGAAAATGTTCATAAAGAGAAGCTTTACATGGGCAATTCGGCGACTTCCGATGTCAAAGGAAAAGGGAAGGTAGTGCTAAAATTCACCTCCGATAAGGAGTTGACTTTGAACAATGTTTTGTATGTACCGGAAATTCGTAAGAATTTGGTGTCCGGGTCTTTGTTGAACAAACATGGGTTCAAAATTGTAATAGGGGCGGATAAAATTATTTTATCCAAAAATGGAGTGTACGTAGGGAAAGACTATGAGTGTGATGGCCTTTTC
>JAPKLY010000335.1:50029-111933 GCA_026898435.1 Prunella vulgaris | reverse complement strand
ATATTATATTATATTATACATTATATACTTAAGTTATATATATGTATTCCGTAAAATAGAATTGATTGAGCGGTGATTTAGGAGAGTTATATATATTTATATATATATATATATGAGCAACACTTGCGTAAAAATTTCTACGGAATTTCTACCGTAGAAATTTTTAAATATAGAAAAAAGAAAAAAAAAGCTCCACGTGCACTATCTCTCCCAAACTCACGCCTAACAACATGCATTCTAATTCCTCCCACCGAAACTCACGCCACAAGCCAATTCCCTCCCACAAACGCGCCCTCCCCCCCCCCACCCCACCCACCTCACGCCACAAGCCAAACATCTCATGTACCTTCCCCACCTCCAATTTTCTGCCAACATTCTTATTTTTTAAGTTTATTTTTTTAATTATTGTGTAGATTAAAATATATTTTTAATATTATATTACAAATAAATATTTATATATATAGTACCACACATTTAATTTTATAGTAACACACATTTGCTCTTATAGTAACATACATTTGTCTCTCAATTTGTGTTACCATATGGACAAATGTGTGTTACTATAATGACAAAATATATTTTTATAAGAATAAATATGTACTTTTTAATTTATTCATCATCCATTTAAATCTAGGTATATTGGTTCATGTAATACATATGTTATTATATGGAAAAAAAATAATCACTTCTATGAAAATAAATAAATATTTGTGAATAGTCAATATTTATTCTTATAATAACACACATTTTGCTCTTACATTATGTGAAAAATTATTTATTCTATAAAAACAAATGAATATGTGTACAATAACAACATCTTATAAGATAGTAACACACATTTTCTCTAATAGTAACACATATTTATCTCTCTATTTGTGTTACTAGATGCAAATGTGTATTACTATATGGGCAAAATATATTTTTATGAGAATAAATATGTGTTTCTTAATTTATTCGTCATCTCTTTAAATCTAGGTATATTGTTTCATGTAATAAATATGTTATTATATAAAAAAAATTTATTTCTATAAAATTAAATAAATATTTGTGAATAGTCAATATTTGTTCTTATAGTAACACACATTTTGTGAAAAATTATTTATTCTATAAAAATAAATAAATATATGTAAAATAACAATATTTTATAAGATAGTAACACATATTTGCTTTAATAGTAACACACATTTGTCTTCCAATTTGTGTTACTATATGTGCAAATGCGTGTTACTATATAAGCAAAATATATTTTTATGATAATAAATATGTGTTTCTTAATTTATTCATCATCCTTTTAAATCTAAATATATTGTTTAATGTAATACATATGTTATCATATTGAAAAAATAATTATTTCTATAAAAATAAATAAATAATTTGTGAATAATCAATATTTATTCTTAAAGTAACACATATTTTGCTCTTGCATTATGTTTAAATTATTTATTCTATAAAAGCAAATAAATATATGTAAAATAACAACATTTTATAAGATAGTAACACATATTTGCTCTAATAGTAACATATATTTGCTCTCCAGTTTGTGTTACTATATGGACAAATGTATATTACTGTATGAGTAAATGTGTGTTACTATACTAAGATAAATTAAGAGCAAGATTTAAATTAATTATATAATATTAATTAATTTATTTTTAAACTTATAATAATTAAAATATGAAGTAATAATAATCAAATTTCAACTAATTTGGGCCTGGGCCTTTGTGTGTTTGAGGGGGGATTGGGAACTAACATGCAAGGAATACGTGGTGCACGCCTGAGCGTGTCAGTGAGAGGGAGCGCTAGCGCGTGAACTAAATATTTCTTTAGTTCTATTTTTATAAATTTCTATGGTAGAAATTTTTATATAAATTTTTGTCTATATATTATATTTTAATAATAAGTTTTTAAATCTTATAAAAAAACCCTTAATTTTTCAAAATTTTGCAATAATGTCAGATAAGAGATGAGGATACGCGTATCCACAAAAAAAATTAAAAAATATTCGGATACGCCACGTGGCGTATCGGGTGCGAATCCAATGCGAATCGTACCCGCACCCGTATCCCCCGCGTATCCGATACTGCATACCTCTAATTTTTTAAGAATCCGTGCAACATAGCCTATAATGTTTGCATGATTAAGCTTTTTTATTTTTCTCCACCAAACTATTCCTAAAGATGACAGGTTGTGTCTTAATTCATCCTCCTAGTAAATGGAGAAACATTCGATTCAACAACATAGTATTAGTGCTTGAAGCATTATTTTTTATGTGACAAAAGAGTTTTGAGAGAAAGAAAGCAACTCTTCCCAAGAACTGAAGCTGATCTGCTGGTTACTCCACATTCAGCACTTGAATCTCGAAAACCAGATCTGCGTTGGGCTGGATACCCCATGCTGGAAAGCCACTCGAGCCGTAGGCATAGTCCGGAGTGCACTGCACACATTCATCAATTAAAGAGACTAATCAACAACACCTTCACACAATGAGCATATCATGTTTGCTTTTCAATTGACAGAATTGGAACTAGCCATTCCGAATCCACCCAGAAACTGGAAACAAGCCAATGAATTTGCTAACGGATTTCAGTATCCATTCTCAAGCACTTTAACTGAAACACAACCTTTCAGGATTGTAGGCAACAGAAAAACAATGAAGCTTGTGAATAGAAAGATAGGGCCGAGAAGCCGAGATACACAGTATTATGTATGCACATTACCCGCAATCGAGCAACTTCTCCAACTTGCATTCCTAACACCCCTTCATCCCAGCCTGTAACAAAGGCCAATTAAGAACAAATTATCATAATGCAACAGCAAGAATGCACAGAATCCTACTATAGAAAATCAATACTACAACTCATGCATTGTCAAATGTGGGAAAGGTAGAGTAGGTCCCACTGTTGCAAAACATGTACAGAGTAAACTGCAAAGGTATCCTCCAAGCAAAATCCTAATAAGCCATGAATATGCTTTGTGCAACAAATGAAACTATGCACAACTTGTGAAATTGAACATCAGATGCAAGAATCCGAGTAGATAACAACATCAAAAGGCACCCACCACCTGCTATCTCATAATTTCACAGTGGGTCCTCCGCCCTCAATTGCAACTCAATAGAAAAAGAACACCATAAAGCTAATATATAAGCATATATCCAGCAATTGAAAAAATGCACACTAAAAGCTGAAAAACAAAAATGCACTTGGAAATTAATGAAAGCACCTTTAATAACATTGCCTTGCCCGATTTGAAAAGTGAAGGGCTTCTGTCCCGGATCCTTGGTGCTGGTACCCAATTTAATCACACAATCCATGAAATGCCTTTTTAGATTCCGGAAATTAGGGAGAAAAACAAAAAGAAAAATTTACCTCCAGAACTTTTTGGTAAGATCGCCATTTTTACCGAAACCGGTGCAGTGGACGGTGACATTTTGTCCGGCGACTGGCTTGGGGCCGGTACCGGGTTTCAACAAGTCCTTCTCCACCCCCATTGCTCTGATTGGGCGGAAAGCTAGCATCGCCACTGTTGTTTAGGATTTGAGGTTTTGCAGGTTGAAGAGAACAACATTGAGGGTAGTAGTAGCAGTAGTGGTAGGTGTGTTATGCGTTAACGGATATTGCACGTGCTATTTCTACTGACTTTAACAATTCAAAAGAAAACACGAAGCTTTAAGTGTTTGTTTAAAAAATAATTAATTGTAATTTTAGTGGAAAAATTACAAAATTATTTACAAATTTGATACTAATTATAAATCAATTCTGTGGAAAAAAAAATTATATTCTTATATAAATATTGAATTAATTTACAAATATAATTACTTATGCAACTGCCTCGTTTTTAGTAATTGGATCAATTTATGAGATTGGTCACAGAAGAACGCAGTGTCAACAATCAAAGGGAGAGCAGTGATCTCTATCATCATTGGATAATCACCATTGAACATGTTTAACTACCAAAATTAAGAATAAGTGTGTGTTTTGCCCATCACTAATCGGACGGTGTCCGTGCGACTCGTTGAAGAGTCCCGGGTCGGACGGGTTTAATTTTGGACTATTAAAGGAACTTTGGGGATCTTTGAAATCTGTTTATGAGGTTGATGACGGAATTTCACCATTCCGGCAAGCTGGTTAGGGGAATTAATCCATCTTTTATTGTTCTTTTACCAAAAAAAGAAGTGGCATCTGGCCTCGGGGATTACAGGCCAATCTCTTTGATAGGTGGAGTGTACAAAATTATCTCCAAAGTTTTGGCAAAAAGGTTAAGGTGCGTTCTGGATTCAATAATTTCGGAGAATCAAAGTGCGTTTGTTGGGAGAAGACAGATCCTGGATAGCGTTGTGATTCTAAATGAGGCAATTGATGAAGCTAAAAAGAAGAAGATTGAGAGAATTTTTTTTTAAATTGATTTTGCGAAGGCGTATGATTCGGTGGAGTGGTCTTTTCTGGAGTTGATGATGGAGCGTTTCAACTTTCATAAAAAATGGAGGGGGTGGATAATGGAGTGTGTAACGACAGCAACTGCATCTATTCTCATCAATGGAAGTCCGACAGAAATGTTTCACTTGGAGAGAGGACTTCGACAGGGAGATCAGTTGTCACCTTTTCTCTTCTTAATTGTGGCTGAAGGTTTAAGCATCCTGATGAATAAAGCAACAGAGGTAGGAGAGTTTAAGGCTGCAGAGATTGGTAAAGACAAAGTGCAAGTCTCACATCTTCAATTTGCCGATGACACAATCTTTATGGGTACTGCAAATGTTGAGAATGCACATACAATTAAAAGAGTTCTAAGACTCATGGAGCTCATTTCAGGTCTAAAGGTGAATTTCGATAAGTGTTGCATTTGTGGAGTAAATGTGGAGAATTCAAAGTTATCGGACATGGCAAGCATTCTGGGGTGTAAAATAGAGAAAATTCCTTTTAAGTACTTGGGAATCAAAGTGGGAGGTAACCAAAGGGAGACAAAACAATGGGTTGATGTGGTGCAAAAAATTCGAAACAGATTGAGAAGTTGGGATGATAAAAATCTTTCTATAAGGGGCAGAATCACATTGTTGAACTCTGTGCTCTCTTCGATACCTATCTATTATCTATCCATGTTCAAAATTCCAAAAAAGGTTCAAAGAGAAATTGTGAGTTTACAAAGAAATTTCTTGTGGAGAGGGGGGAGAGTCACAAAAAAAATTTCTTGGGTTGAGTGGAGAGTGATTTGCAAGGAAAAACATTTGGGTGGGTGTTGGGACAATCTTGGTATTTTGATTAGATCCCAAAACCCCGGATGAATTTGCCTAAGTATAGTGTTCAGGATAAAATAGCTCAGGATAGTTAGGTCAGAGATTCAGTACAGAAGGACCATACTGAAGACTGAAGAATATTGGAGTCGACCCAATTTACTGAAGTCTGAAGTGTAAACCATTCTGAAGAAGTCAGTCAGTCTCGCTGAAGATTGTCTGTTCTGAAACTGAAGATCGAAGCCTGCTGATTCTTCCTGAAGTCAATCCTGAAGTACCATTGTCTGATGTTTCTACTGAATACACTAAGCATGTTCAGGACAGAACTCAGTCAGTGAAGAGTATGTACTACCTATCAGGCTGTGCTGAATGCACATAGGACCTGACTTAGGCCTTGGTTCAGTTTACCTGAATCCTGTAAGTCCGAAGCAAAAAGGTAACACATACTGAGCTGAATAACCTATCAGGCTGTGCTGAATGCACATAGGACCTGACTTAGGCTGTGGTTCAGAATACCTGAATCATGTCAGTCCAAAGCAGAAAGGTTATTTATACTATGGGACAAGAGACAAAAAGAATGTCAGTAAGACTCCATTAAGGCACACGCTTAGACTGAGTTATTACAAGAGACTCAGAGCATTGAATGTACGAGGAAGGATAAATGTCTGAAGGTCAACTAGCCGTTATAACGGAGAGCCAATGATCCTTCAACACGTAAGCACGGAGTCTGCGCAGCATTTAATGCGGCATTTAATGCGTCTCAAAAGGTTGCAGGTGATGTGACAACTTGCCAGAATAAGCATGGCGGGTAGGTCGAACAGTATTCCTAGCCTGCAATCTACCTAAAATAGGAAAGATTTGATTTGATCTCCTCCAACGGATCTATTTTGAATCTCGCCTATAAATATGGAGAACCTTGCACCCATTCAAGGTTAACGGGAAATTTCCAAGAGAACTCTCAAGAATCCAAGAACACAAAGCATATCATAAACAACACTCTGCAATTAAATTTCCCTAGTGTTGTAGTAGGATTCACTCTGTATTTGCTTAGATCGATAGCTCTATTATTTAGCACTGATTTGTATTGCTAGAGCTATCTTAGTTGGAAACCAGAATACCAAACCTCTCAAAGTGTGAGATAGGTTGGTTAGAAGGACTGGGACTTGTAAAACGCCCAGGGGTCAGTTCCTAAGAGAGGAAGTTGGCTATTCGTGTCCCTTGGCACGTAAAACCCAAGTACCTATCCTCAGGGGTTTGAGGATAGCTTCCTGTTAAATCAGGTCGTGGACGTAGGAGTTGGTTATCTCCGAACCACGTTAAAAAGTCCCCTGTGTGCTGATTTACTGTTTTGTTCAGGATCATAAATGTCATCATATTAAACTGAACATACTGCATTGGTCTTAACCTCAGGACTGAATCAATCATCCTGAACCCTAATACTGTGCACTCAGCCTTAATCACCTATTTACTAAGCAACTCAGAGAAAACGTTTTCAGAAACTAAAACGTGTAGAATCTAAGGGCTCACTTTCCGCACGTACTCTGACTCACTGAGATAGTTGTCCAACTGACTCGCTTCCGAGCAGTCAGTAGGTTTGTTATCTCTACTGAGTCTCCGAGCACTTTACTCTTACTCAGCTTATCTGACTCGTTACTGAACCGTCCCTGCTGCCCCTGCGGACATTCAGCATACTGAGTACTTCAGGAACTCCTGACTGAGTACGTTGGAGCATTTTTCTGAGTCTTTCAGAAAAATCTGACATCAGTGTATTCCCCCCCCCATACACTGATCTAACTCGTTTCGGGACCAACAGTGGGCTTGGGGTTAAAGACTTGAAAGGGTTCAATATGGCTTTATTATGAAAGTGGATGTGGAGATTCTTGAATGAAAAATCAAGTCTTTGGGTAAGAGTGGTCGAATCTAAGTACGAAACATCATGGGGAAGGGGGGTGGGTGGGATTCCAAGGGGAATGAATGGAGAGTTATCTTGTTGGTGGAGAGACGTTATCAAGTCTACTTCGGGACAAGTCGGGGAGTGGTTTGGAGAGGGTTTAGAAATAGAAGTAGGGGATGGAAGAAGTACGTTGTTTTGGGAGGATGTGTGGATAGGGGGCGGGACATTAAGGTTTAGGTATCCAAGGCTTTTCAATTTGAGTTTAGAGAAAGAAGGGAAAGTAGGTCTCATGGGGGAGTGGGAAGGAAATATATGGCGGTGGAAGTGGAGATGGAGAAGGAAACTTTTTTATCGTGAATTATGTTTGCTTGATGAATTAACTAATGTACTTAATAATGCTAATATTAAAGATGGAATTGGTGATAGGTGGAGATGGAGGAGTGATCCTAGTGGAAGTTATTCAACAAAAGAAGCGTATAAGGCGATTATGGGCAAGAGAGAAGCGGCTCAAAGAATTGAAGACAAGGAGAGATGCTTCAAGCTTATTTGGAAGAGTGGTGCTCCTATCAAGGTGGTGGCTCATGCGTGGCGTCTCTTACATGAGCGATTGCCTACGAAGGATAATCTCAAGAGGCGGAATGTCTTCACCCAAAATGATGACTTGAAGTGCGTCTTTTGTGAGGAACATGATGAGGATGGTAAGCATTTCTTCTTTGAATGCTCTAAGTCTTATATCATTTGGATGGAGATACTTAGTTGGTTACAACTCTCGACTGCTTTGAATTCACATCCAGCACAAAATCTTCTTGCTTTTTGCAATGGTTTTTGGGGCAAAAAAGAAAGACGTGTTGCTATTACCATTTGGTTTGGTGTGTTATGGAGTCTATGGAAGTGGAGAAATGAGATAATTTTTTAGAATAAAAAGTTGGATACTCACAAGGTTGTTTCCGAATTAAAATCAAGAATTTGGAGTTGGTTGTATGCAAAAGAAATGGTGTTACCTAATGTATCATTTGATGATTGGGTTATATGTCCGAGATTAGGATTTTGGTGATGGAAATTGTACCCTTTTTGTAAAACTTTTGGGTATCCCTTATACCCTTTATTTATAAAATCTCTTTATTGATAAAAAAAAAAAACTAATCGGTTTTAGATGTATTTAGAGGATTGTTCAAGTTAACGTTCCCGTCAGTCTTCACTTGCTGTTTTAGTTGTTTAACGGGTTCATTCTTTTCAACGGTGATTGGTAAGATGACCCGTTAAATTTTTCTTTTTTTTTTTAGTTTTTTTACTTTCCAACGGTGTCATAGTTACGGTGTCCATATCCTCTAAATTGCTTTGAAGTAGTTATGTTCATTTGTGCTATCAAAGAGGTTGAAAATTGATTTATTATACTTTATATTTTTATATCTATAAAATATCATTTCTTTTTGTATAAATAAAAAATAAATAAGCGTGTGTTTTGGTGATTAATTGTACTTTGATTTATTAAGTTTTTTTTTAAGGATAAAATTTCATTCATCAAACAAACTTTAAATTGTCACAAGAAAATCCATAAAAAGCTAATCACATACATACTACATGATTTTGTATTCTTCTTATTCACGTAAACGACATTTTTCTCAAATGATTCAGTCATAGTAGTATTATCAATTTATGTTCAATGAATGTCACTTCCTATATTAAATTATTCGTCTTTTGAAATTTTGTAGTTTTCACACCTTAATGTGATGGACATATTTTGTAATTTTCATACTTCTATTTATAAAAATTGGGCTTAGCTGTAATTTATATAAGATCTGTATCTTATTAATAAGAAATTATTATTTTTAAAAAATATTAGTAATTTTTAATAAAATATTTATTAAAATTTTATCACTTGATAATATTTTATTAATAAATATATATATCTCACAATATTTATTCATCTTGTTATTATTTTCATGTTCCTGATGTAAGATAGATAAGGTAGGGTCCATTTGACTCACAAGCCCAGGAGAATTTAAAATAGAGTAGGTCTCTTGTGCATCATTTATACTGTGCAATTCAAGTATATTTTTAAACAGTTACACTATTTATTACTGATAAATTACACAAATTATTTCTGAAAAGTTACACTTTTTAGTAATAATATGTATAATTTTTCAGTAGAATTTTGTGTAACTTTTTAAAAATGAACTTGAATTGCACGGTGTAACTGGTGCATACAAGACTAAGCATTTAACATATTATTCTATCCGAGATTTTCTCTCTCTGTTTTTTTTTTTTAATCGGTCAATAATAAATGAAATAATTTTAGTATTTTTATAAGAGAAAAATATTAATTTGCATGTTTTTTTTCAAAAAGAAAAACAAAATATATGCATTTTATCTATATATTATAATTTTATTTTATTTTTAAACAAAAACAAAAGAAAAAGTGCAAATCACCATAATGGAGAGAGTATTATACTATATACCATTATTATTTTTTTGTGAAGCAAGCATAATCTGTAATTAAAATAAAATTGATGGAGTACTAGCATTTCCGAGGAGAAATCCAAAAGGACTTACGCTGAAAATGAAGTTCTAATATCAATAATTAATATTTTCTCTATTCCACTGGAATTTACACACTTTTCTTATTTGAACGTCCCGAATAGATTTACACACTACTAAAAAAAAAAAATATGTGCACACTCACAAACATATACACATATTTATCTATATGCTACTATTTTATATATAAAACACATTTTTCTTAAATAATATATTGTTTCGTATGGTGCAAATTTCTATGAGACGGAAAGGGGGTATTTCATACTCCCTCCGTCCCAACTCTTTCTTTCTGTTTTTTCATTTCGGTCGTCCCAACTCTTTCTTCACACCATAAAAAGGAAATAATTTACACTCACAAAAATTAATAAAATATATTTTTTATATTTTATTATTTAACTTCACACTCACATACTCCAACCTGTCTTTAATATGTGTGCTCTGGTCTTTTTGAAGAAAAACACGGGATTGAGTTAGTATTTGTAAATTGTAATAATGTTATGTGAAAATAAATAAAAGTGGGTAAATCATCAAATCAAATTAATGATGATATTGATCTCTCTTTTGTGCGACGTGACGCTTCTTTAGTGCATTTAAGTTTTAAACATCCATGATTTCCATCTTGTTGGATCATTATGAGGGTGAGATGCCACCATAAATCATGATGCATTATCATGTACTCTACTACATCCGTTATAATCTTATTTTATTTTCATGTAAATTAAAAAATACTCCCTCATTTTCACTATAAGTTGTTCAGGTTGTCAATTTCGTCTGTTTCACTATATGTTGTTCATTTATTTTTATTTTTTTTGGAAATTACTATTTATTTTTTTATTATTATTTTCAATATTTTTTACACTATTTCCATTACTTTTTCACTTTTCTCCATCGCATCACTTATATTTTTTCACATTTTTCATCACATCACTTATACTTTTCTATTTTTATCTTAACTCGTGTGTCCAAAAGCAACGAGCAACTTATAGCGGGATGGAGGGAGTATATATTAAGTTATTTGGGAATTCTTATTAGGGTTTTCCAACCCTCCCGGTGTTATATAATAGACTCACTCAAAAGTAATATGATGTGCTATGGGTGATGGAATGATATTTTGATTTGGTCTATTATCTAACATATTTTTTCTCTAATAGCACAACTACATCAAAATAAGATCATTAATTTTCATCATTTAAAAGTGAATTAAATATATAAAATATAAAACGAACAACAATTGAAATAAAAATAATATATATATATATATATATATTAAGAATAGTGTCGGTGTTAGGGTTGGGCGCCCGTGAAAGAATTATTGCAAACTCCCAAAATCCAATTGTGAGAAGAATGTTCATTATTGGGATATCATCAATTTGGGGACCTTTTCTTTTTTTTCAATTTTACACAAAATGGCTAACAAACAAGACACCAACATTTATTTTCACTCGCCAATAATGTCTCCTACTTTATTAGTTTGAATCAGCTACATGTACTTTAGCAATAGATAATTTATTGCTGAATGCTAATTTTAGCAAATGATATAAAAAATTTCATATTTTAATAGATTTTAAATATTAATGATATAATAGTTTAATTATATTTCAAATATTTTGGTGATTAAATTATATCGGTTGTGAAGAATAAAAGTTGGGACGCTATTAGCAGCGCCTAAGAGCAACTCCAACCCTGCGTCATGCGCCAGGGTGGAGATGAACTTTACCTCCAACGCAGCGCTACATGAGAGTTGTGAATAGTGTTGCACTATTCATCCGCGCTAGACTTTGTTTTTATAATTTTATTTATATAATATTTTGTAATACTTTTAAATTTAAATTGTAATATTTTTTGTGGTTTGTTAATTTATATTTAAATTAAATTTATTAAAAATTAAAAAAAATATGTAGCATAGAATGTAGTGCGAATTGTTGAAGATTAATTTCAAATTCTGCGTCACTCTAGTGCGAACTCTACGCTAGAGTGGCACAAACAGTTGAAAATGCTAGAAGTAAGGATATCTCCCTACATGGTTTGAGAATAATTATAAAAATTTTAGAAGTTAGAATTATGTGTTAAATAAGTATCTTTAGTAAATTTTTCAAGCTTCAAAAATGGATTATCTAAAAAAAATGCAACCACAATTAAGGAATTGTTGCTTAAAAAACCGTTTGAGCGATTTTAAGGGGTTCAAGCAACCACAATTAGTTGCTTAAAATTAATCTTTTTTTAATTATTTTCTAATGATCAACTAAAGATTGTTTAAACCTGAAGAAACATAATTATTTAACTCACACACTTGAAACTTTTAAAATTTTGTCCAAAACACATTATTTACCAACACAAACAATCACCAAACTGTTTATGGTTTTTATCAATTATATATATGAAGTATGTACATTTATTTACTCTCTCCTTTCCCAAAATTTATTCTCACTTGTGTGGGCATGAATTTTAAGAAAAATGAGATAAAATAAATAAAATAAGAGTATTGTGAAATAATTGTGGGATTCACTAGAGAATAAAGTGATTATTTATGAGTGTGATAATAAATAATACTATTTTTTTAAAAGTGGAATGAAAATAAATTTGGGGGACGAACGAAAATAAAAAATGAGAATAAAGTTGGGAACGAAGGGAGTATATCATTATTTGCGTTACTTCACTAATATACTAATATTCCTTTCAAAAAAATAATAATATACTAATATAAGTAAATATAATAATATTGATTTCATACTTTCATAAAAAAAAATTTATGCTCAAAAATGATAGAATTTAGTTATTTAAAAAAACCCAAAAATACAGTAATATTAAGAAACGATATGAAAGACTATAAAAAATAGTGATTTACGTATTGATTCAAAAAAACACTATATTTATAAATTAATTCACAATATTTGAAAGAAGTATATATATATATATATATTATTTTATTTTGCATATAAGCACTTTATTTTTTCTGCACAAAACTAATTTATAATTAATATCAATTTTGTGAATCATTTTATAATTTTCTCTATAAAAAAATCCTGATTAGAATAGTTAGCAAAAAAAACAGCCCCTAAATCCCTCCTTAATTCTAGTACTTGGACAACTGACAAACACCAGAAAATACCAAAACCTACAAAGACCCATCATCAGAGCAATTCCCCACCTTAGCCTTGTATACATATACGTATATGTGAATTATGTATCACTAGCACAATATTTCTATTAGCGGAGATAACTAAATTTAGATACCTTTTCTTCACGCCATCTCTCTCTCTCTCTCTCTCTCTCTTGGTGGGTGCTTGAGTTCCAGTTAGGGGCTTCTCCCATCATGTGAAACGAACAGAGAAAACCCATTCAAATTGCTAAGGAACACAAAAACAATGGAAATTGCTCGAATTAAGCAATTGCTACTCCTCTGCTTTAGAATCCGAAGTAGCCGTGTCGCACTCCTGGGTGGAAATCACACCTCTGCCAGATTTTGCACTCGCTAGATTTTCCTTCATTGCTTTGCTGCTTTTTATCTCACTCAAACATTTCCAGTTTTCGCTGCTGCCGTGTGAAAATGGTGGATAAATCGGGTCGCGGTCGCGGGTACCGACCCGAAAATGGGGCACATGATGAGTTGGGAATCGGCCTGAGTTCCCGCACGCTTTTGATAATCAAACTCCCCGATTCACGTTCGTTGCGTGTTGTATCCAGATCTCTGTTCCTGGCAATGCTTCTTCTCGCATTGCCTTCCCTCGCATCTATAATCAGAGCCTCTCCCAACGCATCTCTGTACGATCTCGATGCAGGTTCGGGATTTTCTACCTATGAATTCAAAATTCTCCCCATTATCATCCGCGATTTGCTTGATGATGGCCTGCTCGAAAGAGGCCACAAGGGTTTGGTTCTCGGCGCTGCTTTTGAAGATGACCTTGAGCTCCTGAGGAACAACGACGTTGATTTGCTCACAGGAGCTGATCTGAGGAAGAACAAGGACCAGGTTGTTGATTATGTATACGCTCCGAGTTTCCGAGAGATCCATCTTGTTGATGGGATTCTTAAAGAAGGCGGCCTCCTAATCTCCCCACTAGGCCTAGATCCCTCGTATGATCTGAGATTGTTAAAGAATTTCAAGATAGTGTACCTCAGAAGATTCGACAACACGGTCGCGGCAATGAGGAGGATGGAGGGATCACCAAATATCGTGGAGAATTCCTCTGCAAATGAAGTTTTCTGTGGGATTACTCCAGAGAAAAAGAAAGCTGCATTGGAGGGGTTGGAGGATGTCTATCTCGAGCCCCCTAACAGAGCAGCAATGGCTAAAAAACCAGGCTTTGTATCGAGGAAAATCAAGTTCCTTCCTGATTTGCTGAAGGAGTCATTGAATGAGTATCCACGACGAGTCTTCATCACAGACGAGTCGCGAGCACTGGACTGGTTTTACAACTACTATCCCGTGAGGGATCAAGAATTTGAAGTTTACGATATGGAGGAGATTGATGGAACAGTGTCTGATTTGATGAGGAAGATAAATCTAAGGTCCGAAGACTATGTAGTGATTAAGGCGGAGGCGCGGGTGGTCGAGCAGATGATGAAGGACAAAATGATGTGTGTTGTGGATGAATTGTTCATGGAGTGCAGGAATGAATGGGAGGATGATGAGAGTGGGATGGGGAAGAAGAGGGCGTATTGGCAGTGTCTAGCTTTGTATGGTATAGTGAGGGGTGAAGGGATAGCAGTGCATCAATGGTGGTATTGATTTACAAAGGCCTCTCTGAGTTTTCTCATCGTCTTCCCTGCGTGTGTTTGATTATCTTTTGTTTCTCAGCTAATGCATGTATTGGTTTTATTGTGTGATGTAATGGCAGGAATAAAATGGATATTTCGATGTCACACGTTTTTAAATATTTGATGCTTCAATGTTTTAAGTTTCTGAGATACTTCAATATACCACGTTCGTTTTTAAACTATTCAAATCACATTTCATGGCCCTTCACCAAGATATTACACATTTGAGACTTTAGTGTTAGCAATTTGAGTATTCTGCCCCTAACACGTTTTAAGTCAAACAGCTTTGATTTGGTGTACCCAGAAATGAAGAGGAACGCCAGCTTTAACACAAAGTGTATATTTCCAGAGAGTTTGAAGCTTTTAAACATAAGGCAGGGTCAACACATAAATGATGAGTTCAAAACTGAACAAAAAATGGTGTGTAGCTGCTCATTACACCCACTACGCAGCAATAGTATTTGCTCAATATACCCATTATGCAGCAATATGTAATTGTACATCGTGCTAAAAATGTGGTATACATGGTATGGATAGTTGCGCCCCAAAAGGTTAAAAAAATTCGAAGGGAGAGTACTAATTCAAATACGTAGAAATCTAAGTGACAAGAGTGGTGGTATATCAGACTAACACCAAAAAGAAAAGTTAAAAGGGTGTTAAGCACATGTTAGTTTGTATATTACCATACATTTTATCACCTATCAATAAACTGCACATGTGATATACATAAACCAAGAGCTAGGTTAAAATTATACAGATTTCGAGAGTATGAACGCCAACTCGTAGCAATAAAAGAAGCTACTGACTAATGGTGCTAAAAAAATATTTAGAAACAAGATCAAAAGAAATCTATAGTTACCCATCTATTCAATCCCAGATTCAGCTTCTTTCAAATCTGTATCATACTGGTCTATCAGGAAGTCACAAAGCTCGAGAAGTTGATCTGCAAGAGGAGGAATACCTGGATTCCGCTGATCATTATATGCATGTGCATTGAATGCAATCTGATACACATCATGCCTGAAGTCCTCACGGCTCTTGTATTCCAACCTCCTTGCCTTATCCCTGATTGTAGACAAATCCATTGGATGATTGATAATATCATGATAATCGGGAGCTTCCTTTCTCGTTACTGGCTTTAGAAATAGGTAGGATATTTCTTTCCTTGCCTTGAGTGCATCCACAATTATTTCCAAGATATTTGATAAACCAACCTGTGATTGTTTTTCAAAAAGCTTAGAATTTCCATAACAAGAAACTAGTAAAATAAATGATTCCCCATCTAAAATATATAACTGGATACAGTAAAGTCAATTGTGTTGTCAAAATTTTCAAAAAATAAAAAAACAAAAAAGAAACAAAAAAACAAAGCTTGTTCATGATAACCTACACATTAATGTCAGCCACGGTTTTGGATAACAACATATCGTAATTTCTACTATTCTAAGGTACACTATCTGACCTTCAGCTTGGTTCCTTGAGAATAAGTATACTGTATACTGAAAAGCTTCTAAAGTACAGGCTCCTTTAGAGAGCCTAGAATATAATGAATGACAATTAGGAGATGTTCTTTTTAAGTTTTAAGTGATTATTGATTTTTGAAAACTAGTGGTTATTAAAATCTAGGGGATTTTAAAATCTATGTTCTTTTTTGGCTTTTAAGTAGGTAGGTTTTAACTTTATGATGTAAGGGAAAATGGAAATAGAATAGATATTGGATGGAGTAAAAAATATAATAATAGTTAGTTGATAGGTTTTATAAGCTATTTATAGGGGGTAGAGTTAGGATTTTAAAAATCTAATTTTAAAGATTTTTAAAACCCAAACTAGAATTGAGTTTAGATTTCAAAATCTAAATCCGGATTTTTAAAACCCTAAAAGAACATCCCCTTAAGGTTTAACCTAACTGTAGTTTCTAAAACATACTTGAAACCATAGTTATCAAACAGACAACACAGATTTCCAACCAGGCCTACATATATGTCCAATATTGCTGCTTCACGTGTAGAAATAATGTGTAGGGCTCGATATAAGTTGTTGATACTGAACAAGAAGCAATAGCCAATAATATTAAAAGGATGGAACTCAACCATTTGGTTCACTAGTGTTAAGGAGTTTGAGAAAAAAACCACTAACCTCTCCTCCTCGTCGCCGCTTAGAAGCCGGAGCAAAATCTGAAGCATGCTTCGCGTACTCAGGTTCTACCCTCCGCCTCCCAACTCTGTCCCTGTCAGGTATTCGTCTATCATTTCTTCTAGGAGGAAAATCATCCAAGTAATCATCCTTCATTTCATGTTTTCTCTTCTTCTTCTTCTTTGCTTTTGCTCTTTGATGCTCCTCTTCTTCCCTTTCTCTTCGAATGGATTCCTCATATCTTAGCAACTCATTCGACTGATCCTCAATCATCTTTAACTTTTCAGACCTCCTGTATCTTTCTTCTTCTTGTCTCTCACCAATTCTCCTTCTCTGTTCCCCCCACAACTGGTTACCATCTGGATCCCTCATTCTTGATGACTCTTCAAAGAAGTGTCTGTTGCTGCCACGCTCCATATGCTTGTCCAAACTTGACAATTCAATTATTTTCTTTGTTTTTCTGTGGTCATGACCAAAACTTCCATCCTGGCTATTATCGTCCAAACTAATGATCTCTTTTGGTTGCTGTCTAATTATTATTTTCTTGCGAGGCTGGTCTCTGTCTCCGTCCACTGGTGGCTTTATCACAATGGAGGGCTTAGGAGGTTCAACCAGCACATCTTCTGGTTTCATCTTGTTTGAGAAAGTGATTTTATTGACTTTAACAACAGATTTGCTTCCTGTTTCAGCATCCGATATGATAGGTCGATCAGAGCATTGTGAATTTGGGGGAGTATGCCTTTCTGGAAGCTTGTCAGTCGCCCCACACTTGACCTTCAGAATTTTTGCCTTTGCAGTGGGTTTGTCATCTTCAATTGCTTCCAACCCACCTACTTTTGTCCCGGATTTTGATATGATCTTCTTCACAAGAGGTCTCTGTTGACTTGGCTCTGCTTGATCTACAAAATTAGGTCTCACTGATAACTTCTCAAGATCTGCGTTTTCTACTCTTGTTTCAGAATCGTCCCCGTACTTGGGACAGTTCTTGTTTGTCCTCATATGGCCAAGCTGCGGTAGGAAAGAGGCTAAGATTCAGCACCTCGACTTAAAGCAATATTTTTTCCCGAAGTGATGCATACCTGACCACACGCTCCACAGACAAAACTTTCCCTTGCATTTTTCTTTTCCTTGATTACCTAGTTTAGATATTAGAGCAGAACATGTCAAAATTTGATTTGTACAACCCACATCAATAAACACATTCAGATGTACATAGAGCAGAACATGTTGAAAAACAGATGAGATGGTTACTATATGCCTCCAATTTGAGCGTGCATCACAGTTTGATAGGACAACTTACATTGATCCCATCTGCCAGTATCTTCACCTTTTTTAGCAGCCCCATTTGATCAATCTCATTCTTCTTCTTGGGTTTTAATTTCCCAGGCAGATGCCTATTTGCAGACGAGCTATCCCCCTGTACCTAAGTAACCATAAGAATTTTTAAGCTATGATCTGAAATTAGCAAATCAACGCAACAATCAAACTGGTATTGTGAGCCTCGAAGCCATATTCATGAATAAGGAGAAACATGTCAAAACAGTATAGACCTCCATTTGATTTTTAGAAATTTTCTCCGCTACTGGAAAGGATCCCTCAGGTTGCATGATTCTCTTGGAAATTGCATTGTTTTTCTTAGTTCCATCAGGAGTTTCAGGACCAAACTTTGACATAATGGAGAGCCCAACATGCTCCATTGCAGGTCTTGTCTTCTTCTTCTTTTTTCGATCAGCTTCATCATCTACAGAATAGTCTGAACATCAGATTATATTCGCACAAAATGCATGTCCACAAATGTAAAATGGCAAAATTAAGGACTGGCTCATGAAAAACGTCAACTGTGGATACTGTAAATATTTTACAAAAAATGGGTTCACGTGTTCTTATTGTTATATCAAGGAAGGCCTGCTTTCATTTTGCACAAAGATCCAACAAACGGACCTAACTGGAAATTACTCCTCAGAGTACATAGGAACTGCTCAATGCCAGAAAAATGTCAATTACAATGTGCATCCGTTATAAATGAAAACTTAGTACCATCCATGAGCATTCTGCATAATTCCGCAGCTTCAGCTGCCTCGTCTTCAATTTCTTCTGCCTGAGTCTGAAATGGGTGCCTTCTCATTTTTAATCCCCTGACACCATCAATGCTATCGTGCTTGGACTCAAAATTATCTTCTTCACCATCTTCACCTTCTTCTGCATCCAGAAGATTTTCCAGATCCCCAGCAAATGAATCCAAATCGCTATTAGCCTCTGATTCGCTCTCATGTTCCTCCCCATCAGCAGAACAGAGACTTTGAAGTTGTCGATCCCATATTTCCTGACATTTTTCTCTGGTCTGCTGCTGCAGTTGCAAGAAGGACATTCTCTGTCCACGAGCAAACTTACTGACTGTTGTTGGATCAACCTTGACACCTGATGCTGCTTGCTCACTCGACAGCTTGCGTATCAAAGCAATTCGGTGCCATCGAGTTTGTTTTGCGATCTGCTCCTCTGGGACATTGAATTTCAGGAGAAGCTACACAGAACAACAAGCATTTAAGTATGACCAGAGAATAATTAACCTGATAATCATATTTTCAGGTGCATCTCCTAACCAATATGCAGGATGCTTAGCAAGAAAGTATATCATCCTGACAGGGATAACAAGGAGTCCAGAATGTATCTTGTGGTTTTAAGAAAGCATGATGTATTAACAAGAGCATCCCCAAAAACATGAACCTTCAATAAAATGCTTAAGATTGATGTGTAATGATTTTATATCTATCAGGAGGATAACAAGGAGTCCAGAATGTATCTTCTGGTTTTAAGAAAGCATGACGTATTAACAAGAGCATCCCCAAAAACATGAACCTTCAAAAAAAATGCTTATGATTGATGTGTAATGATTTTATATCTATCAGCAGGACCGGCACAATCTAGCCAAACTATAAGGATCTCATACAGTAAAGAGGTTCAATTGAGTGTATATGTCTCAGTAAAAGATTGAGAATGAAAATACAGATGAACCATGAATAATAGACTCTCCTCCATCTCATGAAAATAAATTAACAAATGTTTTGTCTAAAACTCCACGTTCCATATTTTACTGTAGCCACTGTTTTAAAAGTCGGCCGACTAGTTACTAGACCCTAGTGGTCCGACCGACTAGCGACTTTTAGAACATTGACTGTAGCATGAACATCATCCGATGTGGCATCAATAAACAAAGAAAAAACATATGGAGGACGAAAATATGAATAGGACACTAACAGATAATGACATCTGTCTAATAGTTACAAGAACCAGATAAGCTATTCAATTCAATGTTGAAGAGTATTTTTGTGTGGAAGGGGACTTCTAAGTAAATTCCACGCACCTCCCTTGCAGCTTCCATGCTCAATCTGCGTAAATCAGCATCAGTTCCAGTCACAGTTGATCCTTTACTAATAACAGCTTTCTTTTTCACCATTGAATTTGATATTGGAGCCTTGGGAGTTGTACGAACATAACTAAAACCAAGACCTCTTCCTGAAGGGTCACCAACACCCGTAATTTCAAGACGCTCAATATTATCTCTATCCTGAAAAAAATGAGCAGATTTTTTATCCAATAATGACCCTGAAATGGTTTGAACTACTGTAAAACCCATAAATTGTATAATAAGGTGGGAAAGGGGTTGGAGGGGGGGCGGGGCGGGGAACTTAAAATTACACATCATCACAGGGAGGAAGCTGTTCATTGTGACATCAACTTTAAAAACCATAGATAACAACAAAAACATTGGCACTTTTGTCTTTTCCTGAATAAATCATAAAAAAAGAGAAATTCTGTATATAAACTAGTTGCGTCTTTGCAGAATAATCTGGAGCATATAAGCTATTGATAAACCTAAGATGATGGCAAAATGTGAGAAATAGTGATGTCCACAAGTGAAGAAATGGAGGAATTACTTGCCTGGTTTGTACAGGAGACAAAATTACTACTCAAATTCCATGGTGTTATTTGCAGCTCCCTCTCGATATGTGAAGCAGCAGCTAAAGCAATTGCTTCATCTGGAAGCTGATTCATTGCAGATGAAAGACCAGCAGGATGAGTCAGCCTTGTAATTCCCAATCGTTTGAGCCTGTATAGGCCAGCTTGCATGCTCTCATATGCACATACCTAAGTCAAAGGAAGGTTGTAAGTGGGGAAAAAAATGTTTTGATTCATATTCTTCTTTTCTTGGTACAAAAGTACATAATTGAGTGAAATATTGTTAACGGAAGTTTTTTTTTTTTGCCCCTCATGCACCAAGTTAGTGTCAACTGTCATAAAATACTTGAAATTGTGAAGCTTATAAAATTTAACCTTTCTCTTTTGCCTACTCCGATGCTTTCCCTTCTTCCGTTATCAAGTTAAAAGATATGTAGATGTAGAGAAATATTTTTGGGTAGTTCTAATGAAGTTTCTATCAATTTTAAGTTAACTGAGCAATTTAGAGTGGCATAAGCTGGAACATTAAAATCAATTAATTCATTTACCAAATTCTAGGTTTACTGAAACGACTCTCCAGACATTATCTGATTCTTTGGCTCATAAAATTGAGACAAAGAACGAGTTATAATCAAACAATCAGATTTAATATTGCATTACTGCTTCTACGTTTATGACTATCTAGGTAACTTTGAACTTCTTAATATGCAGAGATGCCAGCACATACATACGCCAACTATATATGAAGAGCCAATGTATTAAATTTGACTCTGGATCGTCTTCCGGTTTGATTGTCAACGCAAAGATGATAAATAATATATCAACAAAAGCTGATTGATTGTCCTTCTGAATTTGTAGAGTGTACAATGTGGAAGGGTCATCATCAATAAAAACTCATAAACAGTCTCCACCGGTAGCATCTAAACTCATAAAAGATACAAGCACTCACATTTTCAGGAGTGACCATCCTTCTTAATTCCTCCTCGGAGGGAATGCGAAAGTTGCGTTTCATGACCCAATGAAAATGTCCGTTTGGCCCTCTCTAGTAGCTCATGCAAGAAACAAAGGTTTATCTCAGCAAACACTATAACTAACATGAATAAGCAATTAATTAAACAAAAGAGTTAATACAGAACCAAGAGGACGTGCATTTTATGGGCATTTATTTACTTTTATTGTATGGTCAACATTTGGGGGATGTTCTTTTTGGGTTTTAAGTGACTCTTAAAAATTGGTTTTTGAAAACTAGTGGTTTCTAAAATCTAGAGGATTTTAAAATCTGTGTTCTTTTTTAGTTTTTAGTAGGGTAGGTTTTAACTTTATGTTGTAAGAGAAAATAAAAGTAGAAAACTTATGTGGTGAAGTAAAAATATAATAATAGTTAATTAAAATGTTTATGTAGTAGGGGGCTAGGGTTAGGATTTTAAAAATCTATTTTCAAAACCCAAACTAGAATGGGTTTTAGATTTTAAAATTCAAATCCAGGTTCTTAAATCCCAAAAAGAACATACCCTTCAAGTCTTTTGAGTACTTATGCATCTTTTCCCTCATCCGTCATTGCTATTGCTCAAAGTGAAAGTTATAACTGGGTGGGGAGAGATTAGGGAAGTTAACTGCAGGGTGCGGTGCAATACCTGTAAATCAGCACAACTTTTCAGCCTCTTCCGAAGAAATGCTTCAGACAAGCTAGGAAACTGTGAGAACAACTCGTCTGAACGTATAGAAGGATGCAAACCACGTTTTTCAGAAGCATGAAACTCCCGATACATGTATACCAATAGCCTGTTCATGATATAGAACTGGACACCTTTGGACCCAGGTGCCATTACCTCTATGTGAGGCTCCTATAAATTAATAACAGAACAAATAAGAAAACATGCAATATCAAACATCTGAATCCAGTAACAATAATATTAGCCAAGTCATTGGCAGATCACAGCCAAGTAAATAAAGAAAATGATAAAAAGAACATAAAAGAGACCGTTCAAAAATTTTAAAAGAAAAAATATATAAAAAACACTAGCATAACCTGTTGTCCAACTACATCAATCCTGTCGATGCGTCTGATGGACAGCTTACCCTTTGAAGATCTCACCAGTAGATAATCAGTTGTTGACACTTTATGTTGAAATACGGGTGCTCTATACATGTTAGTCTCAAGGCATGATTGGGTGGAACCAGGTTTTATATCTCCAAGAAATGGGGATTTATCAGCAGGATCAAGAGTGACAACACTCCCCAAACCTTTATCACTATTTCTCAGTAAGTTGCCCGTTTGATCACCCGGGACAGATTTTTGATAATATGTACAAAGCCTTGCACCCATTCCAGGATTACCAAGAAGTAAAGGCCTTTCCTCACAGTACCTGAATTGTATATAATTTACAACATGAAAACCATAAGGGGTACACTCTAGCTAACAATATTTGCATAAGAAGCTACGAAAAATTGAAAGGAGATTGCTCAAACAAAATCATAACTAGAAACATATGCGCTAAGGAAAAAGAGATTATTAATTCAGGTTTTGATATGTTAGATACGATCAGCTTTTCATGGCTACCTAGCACATACTTACAAGTAGTTAAAGTCTGAACAATGTTAACATTGCATAAAGAAAAACTACAGCTTTTTTTTTTTTTTTTTGCTCAGTGGAAAATACCAAGTCACAAATTATTGAAGAAAACACAAGCAGAAAATGGATTCTGAGAAAGATTATAACTCAATTAGCATGCAATGAATTCGTTTAAAATAAAAACACAGAAACAACGAATAGCTTACTCCATTAGGAAAATATGTCCGTCTTTTACTGAAAGATCAGATTTCTTCTTAAATGCCCCCGGAGGACGCAGGGACTTGTTCTCGCCCGGGAGCTTTTGTGCTCGGGGTAATAGATGTATTTTTGTGCGAATAAGGTGCAACACCGAGTTTGAATGAACATTTTGTTCAGCAAGTGATTTGTCATCGTCAAGCTCCCTCCCAGAATAAAAAACCTTCACTGTCTCTAATAGTTTAAAATCTACAAAAGACGATACAGTTTCTGTCAAGTGACTATTAGTGACGTTCACACATATTTCTACGCTAACAATGCTTAACTTTTAAACAATAGCATATCAACATACACAGGAAAGTTGACATGATAACCGCAATGAAAAAAGCTTACCTAACTTTTTTGAAGCTTTGGCCTTCACAGAGGCAACAGTTTCTTCTGTATCCACATGAAGTTTACTTCCTTTTCCGCCCAGGCTCTTCATAATGATTTTCATTGGTCCCTGCATGGCTTGTTTCCCTTGCTCCTTAAATGGCACCTCAATATCATGGGGATACCACAAAGCTTTAGGACGATGAAAATTGGCTATGTCTTTGCTGAAAAATAGCAATTGCTCAAAATTAGACCATATGAAAAGACAGGGAAGATTGGCTTTAAAATAGTGGGACAGAAGGCATCATTAAAAACTAATCAACAAGAAGTGACCTTTTTTCCCGTAGTAGTAGAAAGCATTAATCAAATAGTCCAAGTGAACATTTCAAGCTCATAATATAATATGCACACAATTCACTGTCTAAAAACTGGAGGTTACATCAGGGGGAACTCTACTCTACTTAATAGGACAGCCAAAAAAGTAGTCATAAAGAATGAAAAATAGCAATCAAGCTTAAGTAGAAGTGTGCTTCTTTGTTTTGGTGTGTACACTTGTCAAAGATCCCTCGTCCATTTATATATCTGAGCAAGAAATTTATCCATTGGACAATGCTGACTGTGTTAATTGACTTCCTAATCACATATTTTAACGTTGTCACAAATTAAGTAGCGAAAGCATATGCGATTAAGAGGAAAGAGAAGCAGTCATATTCAGTAGAGAGAATGGGCTCAACAGAGGACAAATCAAGAATCTCAGCATCACCATGTCTTCTTGTTGAATCTTAAATGACATGCTAAAACAGCCCAACATTGTAATCATAACTTAACAAACGAAAATCAAGGCACTAAATTGTACCATGGTAAGATACAACAAAGATATGTGTTGTCTTACTTTCACAATTAATTTTAGCATTTAAGTATTTGGATATCCACATTCGTACTGACATGCAATTTGATGAAATGATTGCAATATGGACCCATGGAAAAACAACCATGAATTTGTTCTACAGCAATGCATGATTAAAGCAGACAAAGTAAAATGCAAAGAAGTAGAAGTTAAACAGAGGTCCTACTTGCTTAGCTTCGCTTTCATCGTCTGCAGCTTAAGTGCAGGCACCGAGTGCAAAACTTTGAGTCCATGAACAGAACGCTTTTTCGAATGAGATCTCAGCTGCTGAGAGGATTTCCTGTTTGAATAAAATTTGTCATTAGAAATATTGAACCGCCCTGCTGATAGCATTCCATGACTATGCAGCTCAACAGAATCTCCATTGTTTGAATGTAGAGAACGAGCTACAGTCATAGCTCCCGCATGAAGCTGAAGATGTTTGGTGTCCTTCATATCTGAAAGTTCAAACAGCATCTGCTCATCTTGAAGATCAAGAATTAACTTTGGTTTGCCAATAGGCTGATCTGGTTCCCAGACAATATTATCCAACCATGATCCATCCAGTACATCTTTGTTTTGTAGGGTAAGCTCACTAAAACGTCTTATAGCATCATTACAATGCTTTGCTTCAGAAGCAACATCTTTTACTGCTCCAGAGTCTTTATTATATTCATCTAACTGAGATTCTAGCCTTAGAAGTTGGGGATGACTTCTATATCCGGAAATTGTAAGTTCTGAACTATATATGTTAGAGCCAAAAGGTTCCACAACGACGGAATAATTATTTCGAATTGAATCTTGATCCTCATAATGAGGTTCATTCTGGATTCCTGATCTGTCTTGATCCTTATAATGAGGTTCATTCTGGATTTCTGATCTGTCTTGATCCTTATAATGAAGTTCATTCTGGATTTCTGATCTGCAAGTTACTTCTTCAGCTTTCAAGTCCCTCTCCCTGTCACCAAGTGAGTCAGAATCGGGTCCAGACATCTCACAGCTCTCAACAAAACTTTCAGAAGAAGACGAAGAGTCATTCCAAAGAATTCTGTCTTCCCAATCTTCCTGATCAAGGGGCTGAAATTTGTGAGAGAGAAGTGAATCCCATTCTGGAAATTGATAGACTGACAGATCATCTTTCATTGGTTCAGCAGAAACACAGGAATCCTTCCTATTATCTTCAACTCCTTCACACATTCTTCCTGACCCTCCGACAGTTCCAGATTTCATTGAATCACCTTCGACGCCCAATGTAAAAATATCACTTTTTGCATAAAACTGTCTCATCCAGGAAAGATCTCGAGTAGGTGCCTTCATAAATTTCTCCTCATCCTCCTCAACAATGTCAGAGGAGTCCATGGACTTGTATTTCTCTAAATGAATTCAAAAGAAATCAGTTAACAACTGCTAGCCATACATTTAGAGGAATCCAGCAGACAAAGGGAATGCACGTGTGAAAACTCTTAGGGTGTCTTTTGTTTAAACAGGATTATTCCTGTTTTGGCAGGAATAATCCTGTTTTAGCAGGATAGATTGTTTAGCCCCTTAAACAAAACACACCCTAAGAAAGAAGATGGGAGAAGCTCAGACTACTTTTCAACAAATTGTTATGGTTGCACCAATCAAAAGAGCAGCCAGAACATGTAAAGATCCTGTACAGTTGAACCAGATAATACTCACCTTTCGATATTGTATATCTGCTTTCTCTTTTTCTTGCAGTTTTCAAGGGGACGTGAACACCAAAAATTTCAGAAAAACGTAAGATAGCCTTCCCATCCTCTACATAAAGCACTGGAAGCAGTGGAGACATGTCACCAACCATTCTCTCTTCCGATGAATCTGAATCTTCCTGCTTAACCATGTGAAAGCACAAACACCAGTTGAAATACAAAAATCACACTATAAGCAAATTAGGTGCTTGCAGAAACACTGCAGGCCAGTAACATATATTATAGTATCTAAGCTCTGGCAAACCAACGAAAACCTAACAAGAGTGTATGTTCTGGATTTGTGATACTGGAAGAAGTCAGCATTCTTTCTGCAGCTTTGACTAAGCGCAATTGATTTTACATTTATTTAAAAAAAACTGCAATAAGTCAAAAAAAATTGTCAAACCAAATATAGAAAGGGCACAGTGTAGGTGTTTTTGTCAATGCTTGAGACAAAGGTTAGAAGGTTTCAGCTGAAAACAAACTTTGACCAGAGTTTAGATTGAGATGCCGAAATAATAATAATGGAAAAATCTGGAAATGTAACATGCAAAGATTCAATGTTTTGAGAAGGTGCTTCATCAAAGAGCATCCCTATCATTACATCCCCATTATTATTACAGGAGGGCCTCAGGTGCAAGACGCGCAGGGGTGAAGGTCAGCGCCTCTATTTGAGTCATATTTATGAAGACAGAACTAATTTTACACGGAAAACCAGACATGAATGTTTCTCATTTTTTAGCACACAAATTAGTCAACAAACATGTATATCATCAGAAAAAATGAGTACAAGCATGTCAGAACAACCATTAGCAGTTACATGAAAAGATGTAGCTCGACTGCACTTCTATTTTAATTATAATGAAGCAAGAGAGGATATTGAGCAGAAGTTAGCAATTATGCAACTATCTAAAAGGTTTGAGTTTAAATGGCAAATGCTAGAATAAAGAAAGACGAAAGCAGATACGGCCTCATCATTATGATACAAACGGAAAGGAAAAACAAAAATTATATCAAGAGATCCTTGACATGGAAGCAGTTGCAGAACTCACCTCCTCGGAGTCTACCATATCTGCATCTTCCATTTCAAGAGCACGATCATCATCAGGAAGACTTTCCCCCTGAGAAAGCACTTCGTGATAGTTCTGTTCACCTGTCATGAAAAAGGTAACAACTATAAGTTATAGAAAACCAGCAGTGTGTAATCCATTTTCTCACCTATTGATTGTAAGGAATTTGAGTTCCTAAGTCAAATATGATTTTTTATAGCTCGAGCAGTAAGCTCACAGCCTCGGGCCTCCTATCTGATTCCTACCACACAATGCCTCACAAAGTTCTCCAATGAGATAGAAAGAAATACCTAGTACACAGTTCCAACCTGGAGACCACACACACGCTGTAGTGAACTTATGTCGCATAATTTTGATTGAATCCATTTTACAAGAATCTAAATCCTTCTATATAACAGAACATTTCATTAAATAATAAGATTTTTAGCACTACTTGACAAGAAATCCACTAAAAAGCTACACCATGACTTCAAAGAGCTAGGTCTCCAATCGTCAATTACATTAGGAACAAATGGGAATGAGCATATGTCCAAATGTTTGTGCCTTCGAACCCGAAGGGCCACCTTAAACTTAAATTCAATCCCCACACTCTAATACCAATACTTCACTATCCTTGAGATAACTTATCAACTGAACAGCAGCGGAAAATTAGTAAAACCTGATAATTGGAACAGGTAGTTTGAAGTTGAGAAATACCTGATGGAGATAACTGTTGAATCTCGGCATTGCCTTCCCCTCCCAAGTCCTTATTTTCCAAATCATCATCTTCATCATCATAATTTTCATCACCAAACACAGAATCTGTATTCTGCAAAGAAGTTACTGAAACTCCTTTGGAGAAGAAATCCTTTTTAGGTAACAAAAAGTCCTCCTCAGTAGCAGTTTGGATCTCCGGTCCTTCATACTGCTCATCTATATCTTCATAATCAACAGCATTTTCTGCCTTTTTGCCATAGTCTACTTTGCACGGGAGAGAAAAAGAGACCAAAAAAAAAAAGATTGAATTACAACCACATACACTGACACATCGAGTGAAGAATTTGTTGTAGCACATTCTGATTGAAAATAAAAGGCAATGTAAACTTCAAACTGAATATAAACTTTCAAACCTGAGCTAAATCAAAAGCCTCTAGCATTAGTGAAATATAATTATATGACGGTAAAACAAAAGAACTGATAAGTTATTGTGCTTGTATAAACAGACATAAGAAATTCAAAATGTGTACAATTCATTACATTGCTTTGTGAACATAGTTTGAGAATCTATAACTTCAAAACAGGTACTCCCTCCTTCCCAGTATACATTAACCATTTTTTTCATTTTGGGTTGTCCCACTGTACATTACTCATTCCATTTCAGGCCATCTCCTCCTAAATTTATCTCTCTACCCTTTACTCTTATTTACAACTACTGCCACTCAATTAACCCCACTTGACCCTTACTTTTTTCCCTAATATCTTTCTTTTTATCCTTTTATCTTTCTCTATCACATTACTTGTGCTATAATTATTATTTTAACATTAGCCTAAATTTGTATGCCAAAATCATATGTGGAATATATAGCGGGACCGAGGGAATAATATTTAATGTGCTAGAGCAAAGTAAGCAGGTCAGCAAACTACGTAATTTACTACCTTACATAATATCAGGAGTTCCGAGTTTCCACATCACTTAAAAAATTTCAGTGAACCCTAGTATAAATGGTGTGCTATGTTTTGATGCTAAGAATGAACAATATACATATTTTCATAAGGTTTTACATAATAGATTGGGAACAGAACTACAGTAACTTTAGTAATTTATTACTTAAGGATTATTGACTGAATGGGAGGAATGAAAGGGGGTGTTTGCACTTGAGAAGCACCAACTAAAAAGGTACCAAATTCACTTCCCCATTCCAGTACCCCTTTAGTTGTCAAGCACCCCATTACTCCCACACAACTTATACTAGATATAAATCCACATTAAAACTGCAATATCGTTTCTCCCCTTCGAGATATCATATAAACTAGACTGAAAATGGTGGTTGCGTCAAAATTTCATTGCATAAACTTTCACCAGCCTTGGTTATGGGCTATCAACTTTATAGCTGATATATTATCCATATCATCATCTAATTTGTCAAGAACTCAAGTGCATACATCAAAATTTTATTGCATTGGCATTTCAGTGGAAAACATTACCCAAACAAAGAAGGCACAAGCACCCATTAATAATCCCTCTAACTTAACATTTTATGGAAAATACACAGTTAATAACGAGAATATAGCATCAAGAGCAACAGGATTGGCAATGAATATCTTTAATTCAAATTAGTACTCCCTCTGTCTCGGTATAAGTTTCTTGTTGCTTTTGCACAAAAAGATTACGGCAAGTGATAAAATAATGGATGTAGTAGAAGTGATGTGATTGGGAATGAGAAAAGGCAAGACATTAAGGAGGGAAGTGCAAGGAAGTGATGACAATTGAGTGGCAATAAATGTAAATAAGAGTATTTAGGAGGTGTTTACCAAAAATGGAATAGGAACTCATTATGGGACCGACCAAAAAGGAAAAACAGGAAACTTACAGCGGGAAGGAGGTAGTGTAATGCTTCCACAAATAATTTACATACTCCTTAATAAAACCAAGAAACAAATGCTAAATAATTTTGAGAAGTGTAATGAGTTTCCATGGTTAAATAACCACCTTGATCTATAGCGTCTGATGGCGTCTGTGGGGATCTTACAGAGAGCTGAAAAATTGAAAAGTAAAGAGAAACATTGCAATTAAAAACTCGAAATACAGAATCCAAAAGGAGTTAACGCAAATGATATCACAGTTTATAAATCACACTATAGTCTGCTATAGCATTCAAAACCATGGTGGAGATGTGGATCGAGATTCCATACATCTATTTCTGTCAGAGATGGACCAAGCTTGTCAGCCAGTGCGGCAAGATGCTCCTTGGCATCCTGAAAAAAAAGTCATGATTAAGCACATACACCACGATAAAATTGATCCCAAAAAAAAAAAAAAAAAACAGAGAAAGGATTAGCAGAAGGGCATCACAAGCCAGCTGCCTTCCGACAAACCAGTTGCTGCTTGTAACCAAACAGGGTTTCAATGAGAACTATATCAGTGGCCCGTTGGTTTATTGAAGTTCCAGAGTTACATATACAAACTCCAACATGATTCGACCATTCAGTATCAGCAAACAAGAATATCATCCCACTCAACCACCATGGGAAATATGCAGGTATATCCAACATGATATCTAGACTTTAGTCTTGGCGACATGCTTCCTGATTAGCGAATTAGAACAATCGATTTAACTCTGAACAGCTTTCAGGTTTCTAAGCATAACTTATAGAAATTAATATGAATACCAAAGTGAGTTCCGACATTTATTGAAAAGCACAAAACAATCAAAGATTGTAAGCAAAAACATCTACCTAACAATAGAATTTAGGATAATTTCACAAAACAGATCCCACAACAATTCCAAGTGCAATTAAGTTATTAAAGTAATTATTATATTGTTCCTCGGTTCCTCCTATTGGCGAACCATCATGTATGATTTTCCATTAAATAAATACTATAAAGTAAAATAAAAATCAAGCTAGAGCAACCGAATCCCATCAGTAGTTCATCCTATATCTGCTAAAACTTTAATCAGCAGTTGTGATGGCGCTCGACATAATGCATATATTAATTACAAAATCAGGCTAATTGTTCAGGAGATCTTGGACAAGCTCAAAAGCAGGGTAAACATCCACCATAATTCCACCCTTTAATTTTTATTAGAAACGAGAATCTTGTATTGATAAAAATTAAGAAGTCCAAAGGGTTGATCCCTACAATGATGAAGACATTCAAGCCATAGGATACAATTCCAATCACAAATTATACCTGAACAAGATAAGTCCAAAACTTCATTTGGTTAGTATCCAAACAAACAACCCCTGTCCCTACATTTAAAACCTGACCCAGACATCCGCTATAGACCCCTCATTATTCTAAAAGTAATCTACTATTCTTATCTAGTCAAAGTGAGCAGTTTAAAGCGGAATCTATAGCTCCCCCTTAAGACGAGACCTTTTTTTGATAAAACTGCCAAGATTATATACAGACACACAGATGAAGTATCTTTTTTGGTAAACAACCAAACACCAGCAAGTACAGGAACTCTCCAAACTGATGTATAGATTATAGAAAGGGACGGGAGGAGGAACACTCAGCAAACAAAGACATAAAAAGAAATTACACGAAAACATACCATGTGAAATGAAACAGGAATATAAATTCAGGTCAGTATAAGGCAAACTACGCTAAGTTGTTGTGGAAACCCCATTCTTCCACTCTCAGATATATATGAAGAACTCTCAAGATACTATCAGTGAACCTAATCAGTTATTCCATCAACATCCACAGAGAAATGCAGATAGGAACTAATAATTATTTATCCTTTTTGCTTCAAAATATTGAAGAAATGGAATCCTTATACAAATGTAGAAGTCCAAAAGAAAAAGCCACTATATCTATTGAAACTTGCATTACGCCAGTATCTATGATTCAACATATGACTATTCTCATCTTTAAAAAAAACGAGAGAGAGATCAATATAAACATCATTCGCCAAATCCACATATCTAAATCGAACTCAAATACATTCTCCAGATAAATTTAAGCATCTTTTATGTACACATGCATGTCAAAACCATGCAGGAAATTTACGGAATCCATCTATTGAACTTCCAGAATACAAATATACCTTTTATATTTAATTTGATAAGGACTGGTTTTGTGGCATTTCTCTTAGATAGACAAAAGAACAGAAATTAGCTAGCACTGTTGGAACTGCACAAGTCCCCTAGCAGCTAGCTTTTCCTAACTTTCAGATCCTGGCATCCTGCAGCTAGCTTTCTCTAACTTTTAATTCAGTTCCCGTGAAGTATGAGGGAGCATTTAAGTTAATGGTCTGTGAAAACCACTTCACTCGAGCAAAAGAAACGGTCATTATTTAGCTTCGATAACAAATAAGTGAAGGAAAGAAAAGAAGCACATCACCTCGTCAAGATAATCAACATCAAGATCACCCGCGCCATCAACATTTCCAAACATGAACCCAAGCAGGCGGTTGCCTCCTTCAGCCTCCTCGTACTCATCCTCGTCATCTGCCAATTCAAGAAGTTCTATTAGTTTGCCAAAAGAAAAGAATTCCAAACATGACAAGAGGTGCAACTAGGCCCAGCCAGCATGGTAAGACCAATAAACAGCAAAATCGCCATTCGCACCTTCCCGAAAAAAAAAATTAAAAAACCCTAGCCGATTTTGGGGTTAAGAAATCGACACGTACCAACGGCTAATCCCTCGTCTTCGGCGGCGACACCGCTGGTGGTAGCCTCTTCGCCAGTTCTGTCGGCCCACAAAGCCATATCTTCCCCCCTCAATACTAGGTTCTTCAATTTCCCTCTTCCTCTTCAGCTTTCTTCATCAGCTTTCCTCTCCATTCTGGATTTCTTGTGTTCTATTCTCCATCTTCTTATATTAATTTTTAAAAAAAATTAATAAAATATAAAATAAATAAAAAGAAGTCTAAAAAGTAAAAACACTGCACAAAACACGATTCGGGCATAAGTGTATTATCACCAATGGGCCTTTAAATAATACAGCCTAATTCGAAGTTACCAATGGGCTTAAATGGGCCTTTAAATACTACAGCCTAATTCGAAGAAAATCATCAAAATTGGAGAAAAAACAATCGAATATGATTTTCATGAATAATAGAAAAAATCTTGTATATTCAATATAGTTGAAAAAAATCTCCAGAATATGCAATTTTTTCTAAACTTGTATTGTAAAAAATTTTAAAGTTATTTTTTTATTATAATATTACTTCTCTATGTGAGGGTTTTTGGTTTCCTTTTGAGTTTATTTGTCACTTTTGTAGCATATTAGTATTTTTTTTAGTGTTAGATATATTATAGCATTGAATATATATTGTCAAAACATGTTACACACCATATCTTTTTCTTTCTTTTTTCGTATGACTCTATTCGAATCTAGTCAATTGAACATTTGCAATTTATTGAACAAAATCACTTTTTTCCTAATATTCTAATTGAATTTTTGTACGGCTTCAACTTTTGAAAATATAACACTTGTTTGATCTAGGATTTTCGATCATATAGCATGTGTTTGGCATGATTTTTCGAACACAACACATAAGTTTGAAAAATTAGAATCGAACAATACACTCGATTGCAGTGAAAAATTTGGGGTGGTGGGTGTTCCTTGAATATTACTGTGGTGATGCCGTCAATGGGCATCATCGGAGGTGAGTGTTACTCGCCTTTTCTACTTGTTTTTTTAATGGGAGTAAATTTACAAAGTAATAAAATTATATAATGGGAATGACTAATTTAAAAAAATTAAAGGTGATGAACATAATTTTTTTTTTTTTGTGGAGAAATAACGAACAATACACTAATGGAGGAGGGAAATATATCTGCGTCTTCGTCCACTCGATAGCTAATGGCCCTCTTTAGGTTTAGGCCGCGATTCGGTCCAAACGTATTTCTCAAGTAAATGGGCCTCTACCCTAATTTACATTATATTGGGCCTGCAATGGGACCATTTAAACCTAAATGGGCCTTACTATTCTATCGGACTAGTTAGAGGAAAATTTATTTTAAAATAGAAACAAACAAAACTAATTAGACTACTTAGGGCTCATTTGGTTCGTAAGATAAAATTATCTATCCGTCGAAAACATGCATATTTTCGACGGATAGATAGTTTTATCTTACGAACCAAATGAGCCCTTAGAGGAAAAAATTCGTTTTGATACTTGCTTTCACTATAAAATATATTCATCAAAATATTCATTAGGTGTATCAAAAGTCGAGGTCAATAAAATCTATAACAATTATAACATAACATTATTGACCCCAATTGTTGATACATTTGATGAGATTTTTTATATATCTGGTTGTTGATAGAATTTACTAACGATGTTTGTTTATGTGGCTATTATAGTGTATTAATTCTACCAAATAATAATCTAAGAATTGTTCTTAGAATGATAATATAGAGAGAGAGAGAGAAAATATTTGTTGTATTATGATTGTGTTGTGTAATAGTACAAGAGAGACCTTATTTATAGGTGCGCAAGTGTGAGGTGGCACCTTACGAGCCTGTTTGGCTTCCGGTGTTGACGAGGGTTTCTGACCCTCGCCTTGGTCCCTCACACCGCTCTCTTTACAATGCATCGTCCTACTACATTCACATTCTATTCAAACACTCGTGGCCCTGGTCCCTCACACTAGGCGAGTTTCAGTGCCTTATGTGTTTCCAGAGCCATGTAGAGGTGGGCTTAGGCTCGGTCCCATTGACTTCGGCGAGCTTCTCTGCCGACCTCCTCTCCCAGGTATGGCCAGGTACCTCGGCGAGCTTCCATCCTTGCAAGGCAAGTCTCTTTATGTCAACCTCGGCCGAGGCTAGTGCCCTGGCTCTTTTGGGTGTATTGGCGACCTTCCTAGCCTTAGACTAATTGACTCCATAATTATCCTTGGGTAGTTTGCCCATCAACATTTTCCCCCCAGCTCGCATACATCATGATGCATCTAATGTGTGGGCGAGCTGATTGCCTACGGAGGCTCGAGTGTTGGCGAGCTACCTCTTGGATGGATGCCGATCTTATGGGTGAGCTTACACTAGGCAGTTCGAGGGCCGACCTGGGGCGGGATTCGAGGCGTCGTGCACTCCTTTTTAGGCGTTGTTTCCCGCGCCCATTATGGTAACTTTTTAAATTCTTTGCAAATTAGTCCCCGCACTTTTCGAATATTCAAGCTCGTCCAAAGTCTATAAATATGAGAAATCTTCATCATTCCTCACTTTCGCATTTCTGGTTTTCCAAGCAAGTTTTCCGGCTACCGATTCTCTTGCAACCGACGAGTTCCCGAGTGCTTCCTAAGGTAGAAACTCATTTCTTTCTTTCCTTTCTTCCTTGTTCTTCATTTCCCTTGAGTTTTCAGAAATTTTTGATCCTCATTTCCGTTACTCCGGCAATTGTCACGCCGACTTCGGACACTTTGAGCGTTCATACAATAAACACTCACCGCCCGTAAACTAAAAAATGTCGAACCAATCCTCGAGTCGAACCGTAACTTGGGAAAGAGGTCAATGACTGATGATCGGTCGATTCCCCAAATGACCCCTGTGGTGATTACCTCGGGATCCGGGGTGAGCTCCGTAGCTCGCCCGAGTAGCCGCGAGCTTCCTGGCGAGGTTCGCCCTGACCCGGGGGAGAGGGCCACTAACTCCGGAGATGACGGGGTTTCGGGTCTCCGCGAGCTTTAGGAGGACCTCGCCCGAACTACCGATGACGCGGTTGTTCACGAAGTGGAGGCCGCCGAGGTTCAAGAGGAGGTCGCCGAGATCGACGACCTAGCTAGCGAAATTGTCCGCGAGCTCGACGAGGAGGAAGACGAGGACGAAGTGGAGATCATTCATGAGTATCTTCGCTCCATTGACTTTCCATTCCCCAAACTCCCCAAGTACCAGGTCCCCGCCGAGGTCATCCATGACTTCAACTGGGCGGAGTATGTGAGGGCGCATGCGGCGAGCTTCCCTCTTCCCGAGCGAGATCATTCCGATGCTACCGACAAAACAGACCTCAAGGCGAGCGAGGTTGTGAGCATCATCAGTGAATATGCCCTGTCGAAGCTCCGCAAGACGTATAGCATCCCATTGGACATCTTTATGTACGCCCCCAAGGATAATGAACGTGCCGACCTTCCTCCTCCGGGATTGACCGCCATCAACATTCATACCTTGAAGGCCGGGCTCACTCTGCCGTTGCACCCCATCATCGGGCAGTTCCTGACGGACAATAACCTCACATCTCGCAACTTACCCCGAACGCCTGGAGTAACCTACTAGCGACGTTGACAGTTTTCGGGCTTGAGGGTTACGAGAACCGGCTAACCTCAGCGGAGATCGGCGAACTGTTCACTGTGACCTGGCAGGTGAAAGATGGCAAGGGGTACTATTACCTTAAAGCCCGCCCTAAAGAGAAATTCCTGGGAATTCTCCCCAGTAAAATCCACGATTGGAAGGAGCAATTCTTCTTCATCGGTGGTGACTGGCGAGCTTCGGATGGGCAAGGGGGACTTATTCCCACTCCCGAGGGATACGGAGAAGCCAACAGTAGGTGGCATATTTCGGTGTGCGTGGGTTGGATTAGACTTACTAATCTAATCTTTCGTTTTTGCAGGTCTGAAGCACCACAAGTAGAGCCGTGGGAAGCCCGACGTCTCTATTGGCTTCGACTTCGTGCGGACTATTTGCTGCTTGCGAGAGCAAAAAGATCGATAGGTTGAACACTTGTGCCAGCATCATTGTCGGAGGCTTGCTGGCCTCATAACCTCGCCACATCACCTTGTTGTTCAAGGTTTTAAATTCTCAAAATTTCTAAGTCTTGGTAGCACGCCCACTTGTAGGTGAAGCTCGTCTGGTTTCTAACTTTTTGCTTCAATTTCACAGGTGAAGGTCCAGTAGCTGTTCCCCCACTCATCGAGGTTCCCGAAGCATATCATATTCTAGCTCGCCAGCTTCAGATGGGAAAACCTCGCCCCAACAGAGCCGGAATCCCATCTGGGGCGGTGCTAGATGCGACAAGGAAGGCGGACCTCGCCAAGGTTGCCCCCTACATGGACAAAGCTGGGGGATCAGGCTCCCAAAAGAAGGTTCCTCCTCCACCATCGAAGGAGAAAACCGCGCCAAACAAGAAAAGTTCAGGGCAAGGTTCTGGATCCGAGCGGGGTTCCCAGTCCCAATCTCATCAATCCAAGCGAGGTCTTCATCTCAGGGACGACTCCCGAGTGAGCGAAGATGAAGCTCGCTCCCACAAACGAACCCGGGTTGGCCTCCGCGATGAGGATTTTGAGCAAAGTGACCGAGGTGGCTCCGGATCGGGCCAAGGAGGATCAGGGCGAGCTATCGTTCTTCACTCTACTTCTGTGCGAAGCTAATGGCATCCTTGCGAAGAGTGGGCCAGTAATATGCCAAAGCTTGCCCCCCAGCGTGACTTCCGCAGATTCCTTCGTGAATTTCTTCTAACACCTTGAACCCTTGCTTCTTAGATAAGCATTTGAGTAGGGGTAGAGAGAATCCACGTTTGTAGAGTTGGCCGTCCACCAACGTATATCTGGCTGCTTGCTTCACCACCCGACTAGCTTCCCAGGTATTTTCGGAGGTTACTCCGTCCTTTATATATTTTTGGATCGGAGTACGCCAATCTTCACCATCTTTACTGCTTTCCTGCCCCCCACTCGAGGTCTGATTTACTTTGTAATCGGACGTCGAGGGGTTTTTAAGCTTGGTGATTACAACCTCCATGACCTCGGCCTCGCCGTTACTAGTAGCTAGTCTGGCTAGGGCGTTTGCTTGTGTGTTTTCTAGTCGCGGTATCTGATTGATGTAAACTTGCGTAAACATCGAGATCAGATGTGTTGCTATCTTCTGGTAGGTCATCATCTGTTGGTCTTTTGCCTCGTACTCCCCCCGGACTTGGGATATTATTAGCTGGGAATCTCCGAAAACTTGAAGATTGGTTGCCCCCACAGCTAATGATAACCTAAGACCGGCTATCAAAGCTTCGTACTCCACCTCGTTGTTGGTTGCTCGGAAGTCGAACCAGATTGCGGAGGTGGAGACTTGTCTGTCCGAGCTGATCAGGACTACGCCGGCGTCTGCTGCTGTGCTGGTTGATGACCCGTCAACGTAGAGGTGCCACGGAGCTATACGTCCCCTCGTCGGATCTTGTGGGAAAGTTAGCTCGACGATAAAGTCGGCGAGCGCTTGTCTCTTGATCGTTGTTCGGGGGCGTATGTTATACCGTATTGGCTAACTTCTAGTGACCATTTCAGCAAACATCCGGTGGTGTCTGGGCGCTGCAATATTTGACGTAGTGGGAACGTCGTCAGTACCTCTACCGGGTGGTCGAAGAAGTAGGGCCTCAATTTTCTAACACTCATCACTAGTGCATAGGCTAGCTTCTCTGTCGGGGTGTACCGCAACTCAGTTTCGTGTAAGACTTGGCTTACGTAGTACACTGGTAGGTGTGTTTTTGCCTCTTCTCGGACCAGGACGGAGCTGATGGCCACCTCCGACGCGGCGAGGTACATGTATAGTTTTTCACCGAATACTGGCTTCGACAGGACCTGCGTATCTGCCAGGTATGTTTTAATGTCCTCAAAGGCTCGCTGGCATTCGCTCCTCCACACGAAGTAGTTTTTAAGATGCAGCTTGTTGGCTTTAGCTGCCTCCTTGTACCTTCGCGTGTTTGCTTTGATTACCTCGAAGAATGGGCGGTTCCGATCGCCAGACCTGGAGATGAACCTGTTCAAGGCTGTCATGCACCCGGTCAACCTTTGGATCTTTTATACGGAATCGGGCACACCCATCTCGATTATGCATTGAACCTGTGTCGGGTTGACCTCTATTCCACGTTGGCTCACCAGATGTCCCAGGAACTTCCCTGAATGCACGCCGAAGCTGGTCTTCTTGGGGTTTAGCTTCATGTTGTAGTGGAGTAGTATGTCGAAGGTTTGTTTCAGGTGGTCAAAGTGATCCTCCTTTCTCAAACTCTTGACAACTATGTTATCCACGTACACCTCCATAGACTCGCCGATGTGTTGGTCGAACATTTTATTCACCAATCTTTGGTAGGTAGTTCCGGCGTTGATAAGTCCGAATGACATTCTTTCCCAGCAATACATGTTTTTGTTAGTGTAGAACGTCGTATGTTCCTAGTCATCCGGGTGCAACGCTATCTGGTGGTAGCCTGCGAATGCGTCCATGAATGTCATCATCTCATGGCCGGCGGTGCTATCCACAAGTTGATCGATGTGGGGTAGTGGGAAGTTGTCCTTTGGGCATGACTTGTTCAGGTCCTTGAAGTCGATGCACAGCCTCCACGTCCCGTTGTGCTTCTTGACCAGGACGGGGTTTGCGACCCATTGCGGACATAAGGCTTCCTTGATCAGCTTGTTGTCCAGCAGCTTCCCAACTTCGGTGGTTAGGGCTGCGTATTTATCCGGTCCATACTTCCTTTGTTTCTGGCGGACAGGTCTCCTCGTCAGATCTATATTAAGTAGGTGGCAAGCATGTTCCAACGGGATTCCCGTCATGTCTTCATGGGACCAGGCAAACACGTCCAAGTTGGACATTAAAAACAGCTCCATCCTCGACCGGTACGGTTCAGGTAACTCGGAACCTATTAAGAGTTCAAAGTCCCTTTCCGGGTCCACAGGGAGTGCCGTCAACTCTTCCATGGGGGTGGCCTTCCTCTTTTGATTTTTCCACCTAGGGTCGCTGATGAACTCATCCCGCTCCTCTTGTGACATTCGCGCAGGATCATAACATAGGCGGGGCTCGAGGTCATCAGTATTGTTTTCGACCTGGAGAGGTTCATCAACCGTCAGCATTTCTGGTGGTTCCCCAACTTGGGGAGGTTCTGCAACCCGGGGAGCTGGATCAACATCCATTCGTACGGGTTCTTGACCTCCCGCAGGTCCTCCGCCTTGGGTACCCTCGACCACTTCCATGGGCGCAGGTGGTGAACTTTGCGCAGGTCCCTGCATTTGGTTGCTGTGGACCTCCTCCACCCCTTCCATCGGCACCGGTTGTGTGCCCTGCGCAGCATCCAGGATTTGGTCGATTTCCATCATTGATTCCAGCGAGTCGTCCACCTCCATCAACTCAGTTTCTGTTGAGATGATGTCTAGGATGTTTGGCTCATCCACCGAAATTTGGATTTCTTCCTCAAGGACTTGGACCTGCGTCACGGCTTTCCTAGCTCGGCCATCTTTAATTTGGAGTAAACACTCTCAGGCCTTTTTCTGGTCTCCTTTTATAGTTCCGGCGCCTTTGGAGTTGGGAATTTTAAACAATAGTAGTAGGTCGAACACGCCACTTTGAATTCATTGATAAAGGGGCGGTCGAGGAACCCATTGTAGGAGGACTGCTAGTCGACAACTAGAAAATGTACTAACCTAGTCAGCCTCCTCTCCGGGTCCTCAGCCGATACAAGCTGGACGCTCAACCTGATACTACCTAAGGGGACGGTTACAGCTTCTCCGAACCCTATCCTAGCATTGCTAGGTTCTAAATACGACTCAAAATCACCTAGGGCATCTAAGGTGGATTTGAAGAGAATGTTGGTGAAGGCGCCGGTGTCCACAAGTAGCCTGTGAACTCGGACGTTCATGATGTTGGCACTTATCACCAATGACTCGTTGTGGGGCGTCAGTACCCCCTCCAGGTTCGCCGAGGAGAATGTTAGCTCATCAGTGAGTTGTGCGACGGACCTGGAGCTGGAGCTGCCTTCCTGGACCTGGTTTATGGCCCATATCTCGGCCTTTCTTTTTCTCCTGGAAATGAAGGATCCCCGTCCTGGAGACCTCCGGCAGCTCCAATTTCTTCTTCGAGAACTAAGAGTTCCCGAGTTGGCTCCAGGTTTTGTTGAGGTTGGGGAGGTACCCTCCGCCTGTTTTGAGGACCGCGTTGGCCCGCGTCTTCCTCTTCGTCATCGGAGGCTTCCCTTCTCTCGAACCTAGGCTTCTTCGCCGGTGCCTTTTTCACGAAGTCGGTCAGCTTCCCATCCTCGTAGAATTTCCAGAGTTATTTGAGGAGGTCTCGACATTCGCTGGTGAAGTGGCCGATCGACTGGTGATAGACACAGTACTTGTTGGGGTTGAGCTTTGCGCGGTCTTGGCGGATTCTTCTCGGCTCTTCCAACAAGGCTTTGTCTTTGACCGCGGTAAAGACATGATCGACAGAGACGGAGAGGACCTGGTTGAGCTTCTCTTTGAACTCGTCCCCATCGCCGAAAGCTTTCAAGTTCCGGGGAGCCTTGTATGTGCCCCTGAACTTCTTCCTGTAGGGCTTCCTCTACTCGGAGGCACCGACCTCTTTCTGGAGGGCCTCCTGCATGGCCACGAACACCCCCGCCTTGTGGCGGAATTCGGTGTAAGTGTTCGGACATGCGAGATGCATTTCCTTCCAGAGATTGGTGCCTTTTCGGAGCCCGGCCATCACCGCGACGACCTTGGTGTCCTCGCTCACCGGTTCATCTTCCAGCAGTATCTTGTCAAACCTCTTCAGATACTGTTGGTCGGTCTCATTGTCGCCTTGGTGAATGTTGGTGAGGCGGTGCTTCTGGGTGAGGTAGGATCCAAACCCGGAGAAGTGGGCCAAGAACTCGCACGTGAGTTGGCCAAAGGACTGTATCGACCCCGGGGCGAGTGATGAGAATCAGCGGTGAGCTCGGTCCCCAAGGGTCAGCGGGAAATTTTGGCACTGAGTGGCGTCGGTGGCGCCTACCGAGATCATGTTGTCTGCATACTTAGCCAGGTAGACTTTCGGGTCAGACTCGCCTTCGTATGCGGACATCACCGGGAAGTGAATCTTCTTTTGGACCGGTGCTCGGTGGATGGTAGGTGCCAAAGGGGATGCAGGGAGAGTGGTGGCATCGGGCCTGCCAGATTTGGCTGCTACTTGCTGTTGTAGCATTTTGACGGTCTTTTTCAACGTGGCCAGCTCGTCATCGTGGGTCACCTCCGGCGGAGGTTGCTCGAAGGTCGTGCGCCTCGTGGACGCACGCCCCCGAGGTGCCTCACTCTGAGGTGACCCCTCCGTGACGGATCGGAACTGGCGTCTGTCATGTAGGCCCAACCTATCGGTCGCGGGCCTCCTCAGTCGGTCGTGGGCGGACCTGCGAGGCTGTAGGTCTGACTCTTCCCTCTGGGACGTAGCCGGGGCTACCGTCTGTTCATTTTCCTCACCTCTCGGTCTCAACCTGCCCTGGAGGACCTCTCTTCTCAGCGATTGGTGAGTGGTGGATGCCTCGGTGTAAGCCGAAGCTCGCCCAGCATGCGTGGCCGACTCTTCCACCACCTTGGCCTTCCCAGCCCGCTCTCTGTGTTGGCGAGCTTGGGCGGAGCTCGCCTCCTGCTTGGTGTGGAGGTTGCTATAGTGACCCCGGGTCTGGGTGCCCTGGGTCGGCCTGGTCTGCTCCCTGGCCTCGGTGGCTGGAGCTCGCCGAGGTACCAGGGCGAGCTCATCGAGCTGCCTTTGTTGTAACCTTTGCAGGGTTGCAATTGTACGCTGGAGCTCGTCGGGGTTGTTGGCGAGGTCCCTCAGGGCGGGGTTTAAATCCTCCTGAGTTACTGAAACTCGCGGAGGTCGCGGAGCGTTGTTCTTCTGAGGAGCTCGGCGCGAGTTCTCCCCTTCGCCCTGGTTACCTCCCTTCCACCTCCTAATGGTTGCCGAGGTCTGTTCCTTAGGCATTTTGAGTTTGCGTCGGGGGAAGGTCGCCGAGGTCAGTAGGGAGGCTCGCCGAGGTTCCTGACTTCCGGCCAGGGTGACTTTGTCCGGGTTTTCGTCTAGCCTCACGTGCAATGGATTATCCAAAATCCAGTTTATCCGTGTACACGTGTGCGTTTGAAAACTCTTTTTTGGACAGATTTTAGGGACCCGAAAATCTGGCTCCTTGCCCGAAAATCTGGGTTTTCGTTCAAGGAGTGAAAATATGTGTGTATCTTCAAGTGTTCTTGAGCTTTGGCCAAGAACACCTTCAAATCTTTAAATTTTCAAACAACTCTCACTATTTACTCTAAAAAAAATTTATTTTATTTTTGGGTTAAGACCCTCCTTCTAGCGTCAAATTGTTGATAGAATTTACTAACGATGTTTGTTTATGTGGCTATTATAGTGTATTAATTCTACCAAACAATAATCTAAGAATTGTTCTTAGAATGATAATATAGAGAGAGAGAGAATGGAGAATTTAGAGAGAGAGAAAATATTTGTTGTATTATGATTGTGTTGTGTAATAGTATAAGAGAGACCTTATTTATAGGTGCGCAAGTGTGAGGTGACACCTTACGAGCCTGTTTGGCTTCCGGTGTTGACGAGGGTTTCTGACCCTCGCCTTGGTCCCTCACACCGCTCTCTTTACAGTGCCTCGTCATACTACATTCACATTCTATTCAAACACTCGTGGCCCTGGTCCCTCACACTGGGCGAGCTTCAGTGCCTTATGTGTTTCCAGAGCCATGTAGAAGTGGGCTTAGGCTCGGTCCCATTGACTTCGGCGAGCTTCTCTGCCGACCTCCTCTCCCAGGTATGGCCAGGTACCTCGGCGAGCTTCCATCCTTGCAAGGCAAGTCTCTTTATGTCGACCTCGGCCGAGGCTAGTGCCCTGACTCTTTTGGGTGTATTGGCGACCTTCCTAGCCTTAGACTAATTGACTCCATAATTATCCTTGGGTAGTTCGCCCATCAACACTGGTTAAATGTTTGATACTTTAAAACTGGTTCATGGCAAATTTACCATAAACTATTTTCATAGAAAACTTTGCCTTGGAAGCAATAAATAGAACCATAAAAACTAAATTACACTATCTAAATTACTACAATAAATATTTTACAGAATAATTCTCATACATGCATTCATATGACCAGTAATGAATGTTTTCCAAATTTTTTTATACAGGCCACATCACGTCATTCATTGTGGGACAATTGCGAAATAATACATTTTAAAGTATTATTTTCCAATTGGTACAATATACAGAAAAAAAAATTCTATTATTCAACACATGTTTACTCTACCAAGCTAATTTTTTTTATTAATTTGAAAACAATACTTTAAAAATAGTGCTTTAATTTTATTTTGTAGAAAGTTCATAGAATCTTCTTAAACAAAATAAGTTGTGACAAATGAAATTCAATATAATGAATGATATTATTCATTTGAATAAATTATATTATTCGAAAATTAATTGCATAATGTATATCAATTAAATGCCAAATGAGATAACTCATTTGACTAAATAATATGTCATCTATTTCAAATTTAACTGCTATTTTATTGTTTATCCTTCTAAACTAAGATAAGTTTAATTAATAAATGTGAATGATTATATGTAAAGTAATAATATGAGATATAAATATAATTATAAAAAATAATGTTATTTTATTACTCCGCGGTCGCAGATAACATTTTATACTTTTTATTTTGGTACATCCCATAAAAAGTTTGCATGCTTAAAAGTGAAAATTATTTATTAAATTTCATTTTTTCAATATACATACAATATTCATAAAAGTATATTTATTATATTATTTTTATAAAACTGCGTGTTTAAAAAATACCGCAATGTGTATTGATACGGAGTAAGAATATTGATTAAACAAGAAGAGAGATACTTTTAGTAAATAATGGAGGCCATATCTGTATTTTTTTAAATGGCTTGAAAAGAGGCCCTATCTGAATTTTTGTCGTACAAGGGTAGATTTGGGACCTTTTGTTTTCATCAATTCAATAAAACTCCATCATAAACACATTAATGGAGGTCATCAAGGGATTAATCGTACGAAAGAATGTGTTTTGTTTTTTGGCGGGATAGATCAATTTATCCATAAAATAAAATATACTCTTAGTATACTTGAGTCTTGCCCAAGAACATGAATATAGCATAGATGAAAATATTGATGGATTCTAGGAATAAATTATTTAAAAAAAATTTATTTAAATTACACAATACGCAGAATATACAAGAAATTTGCTCTTAATAACAACACATAGATTGCATAATTTTATTAATCAAGAATTCATCTTGAATTAATAGCAGAGATGACCACATGAAATACATCAGATGAAACATGCAATTGAAGAGGCTATAACTAAACAATGAAAAACTCAACAACAACATCCAATTACTATTTAATACAAATTATACAATATTCCAATAATTCATTAACTTAACACAACATTATTCCTACACACCAATTAATACATTAAAGAAAACCAATAATAGATGAATCATTTCCACTCACACACTAACACTCTTGCATGTTGCAATGTTAGAAAAACATGCAAGTTATCAAGGGCCAGTGAAAGCAGGTGGGGGTGGGAGGATGGGAAAATTGGGGATAATGGGATTAGATGGGAGGCCTGGGATTGTGGTAACTGGTGGAAAGCTGGGGAGTGAAGGGACGGTAACGAGTGGCGGCAGTGAGGGAATGCCGGGGAAGTTGAGCAGGCGACGAGCAGAAGAGGCGGCGTGCAGGCCCTCGGGTAAGAGGGCGATGGCAACGACGAATAGTGAGATCATCAAAAGCTTGGAATGAGGCATGGTTGTGAGTAATTTAGTATTATTGCAGAATGTAAGGACTAAGGAATGATGAGGTTGTATATATAGGGTAACAGGCTAACAAGAAGCATTTATTTTTTGGAATCTACTTCAACTTCTTCCAGCTAATTTCATCTTAAAGGCAGTCCATCTGGATGTTGGTTACACCATAGTTTGTCAAGAAAATAAGGAGAAAGGATAGCACTGCATGCATAGCTAGTGCGTTTGGTTTGGTTTGGTTTGGTTTGGATTGATAGCTTATTTCAATGGTATCATCTAATGCAGAGTTTGAATCACAATTCGTCTCATAACTATTTAACAAAATAGATTTAGTTCCAAAATTAACTTTTTATCAGATTTAGTCCCAAATTTTCAAATAAGGTCCAATTTTAGTCCTAAAATTAACTTTTTATTAGATTTAGTCCCAATTTTTTTTATAAGGTCCAATTTTAGTCCCAAATTAAAGGTAAAAAGTGAAATAATATTAGATTTTACGAAATTTTTATATTATTTATATTATTTCATTAATTTTTTGTATTTATATTATTTCATTAATTTTTATATTAATTTCGTTAGTTTTTATGTATTTATATTATTTTTTTGTTTTAGATTTTACGAGTTTGTATTTATATTATTTCATTAATTTTTATATTATTTTTATAAAAAGTGTATTTATATTATTTTATTTATATTCACTTTTTACCTTTTATTTGTGGCTAAAATTGGACCTTATAAAAAATTTTGGGACTAAATCTAATAAAAAGTTAATTTTGGGATTAAAATTGGGCCTTACAAGAAAATTTGGGACTAAATCTAATAAAAAATTAATTTTGGGACTAAAATTGGACCTTATTAAAAAAATTGGGACTAAATCTAACAAAAAGTTAATTTTGGGACTAAATTTATTTTGTCAAATAGTTATGGGACGAATTGTGATTCAAACTCATCTAATGCACGTGTAAAATACTAATAATCTCGACTAATACTCGCTGTATCAATGTGATAAATCCTCCTTCTAGCTTCTTGGATTAAAGCATACTTGTGCTTCCGTAAAGAAACAATATTAAAATTTTACGAGTCAATTTTGTGTGAGACCGTCTCATGTACGAGATCCGGTACTTTTACAAGTTTTAAGGTTCCTAACATATGGCTAAAGATAAAAAAATAGCAAAGTGGCAACAAGGGTATGAAACCTGCACATGAAGTAATTAAAAGAAGTTAGTTGTGTCATAAATGTAAAAAAGAAAAATGGTTGAGCTAGCAACACACATATATATAGATTACCCACACCATTAAATAATTTTTGTGGTGTATGGCTAAGGAAATTCCAGGGTGGAGGGTGGGACCCATAACAGTTCATCAACCATAACAAGTGCCACTGTCAAAACAGGACACTACAGTGTGCTACAGAAAATCTATGGTCCAACTACAAATAATCAGAAAATTGAAAAGTCATTTATTTGAAGATTTTGGATGGTTTTTATGCATTATGGGCAAATAATGTTGATCTAGTAGGTAATCTTTCATTGCCTACAGCTCTCTCTCCAAGTCTCCATGTTCCACATGGATTTATGCTTGAATATTAAGGAAATATGTATGAATTAAATAGAGGTATTGATGAATAAGACTTTTGTAATTTTTCTGCAGCTAAGTAAATGCATTAATACTATTGAAGATTATCTGGTGTGCAAATATGAATACATACAGTTTTTTGTAAGCTGACAAAGTTTTTCAAAATGTCGAAACAAATGTTACTTGCGTTCTTGTTGTAAACATTACAAGGTGTTAAAGCAAACACACGATACAAATTGTCTTCAACAGGACAAGGGAAAAGGGATAATCTATGCGAACAATTTCAGGTCCAAAATTCTCGATTTTTGAACGAGCATGCATCCTCAGCTACCATGCTATTACCCTTGTAGTCAAGTGTCCACTTTTCAAATGTACATTTGATGAAGTCATAGTAGCCACCGTGAATCAAAAGCTTCCCCCTCATTACCCGTTCTTCGATCCATGGGTAAGTGAGCAAGTTAAACAAGGACTTGTTAATCGATTCCTGGAGACAAGATAGCAAGATAGAGTCAAGTTTCGGCCAGAAAACCAAAATTTACTACTAGTGCAATGAAATATGTGTCCTAATCCGTTTTAACTCATGACATACCACACTTTTTGACCATAATGTATTAGAGACTATTGCTTAAATTCGATAGATTTAACTACCCATTTTCTTCTTAACCACTTCAAATCTCCCTTTTGAAGCGCAGAAAGGCATACATTAAGCCTGTGTTTGGAAATAGTCATTTGAAATCTAATGGATTTTAAAATGAATATAGAGTTAAAAATTCATGGATTTCAGATGACATAGTTTTGCTAAGTATTTGAAATTCCCCAATTTGAAGTAGAGTTAAAGCTAAATATTTAAAATTCATCACTTTGAATATCTTACCCAAACAAAAGTGGATTTAAAATCCATAACCTCATATCACTACATCCAAACACAACGTAAGGGAATATTTATTTTTATTTAAAAAAAAAACATATATAATTACTTTCCCTGTTTTTTGACGAATCTTCCAATGACAAACAGAAACAGCAAACATAGCAACAAACCACCTTTTCACAGTGCCTGCACTGCTGATCAAAGTCGAGGTGTGAAGCAGCATTCTTCGTTATTAACCCAGCAGGCCTTGCAATACTCACCCAACTTTTAATGAAGCTACTGGAGAGTACAAACACAGTTGTTAGATCAGATGGATAAAAATGGATTATGTGCATTTCAGCGAAAAACAAAGAAGCGTGAACCTTGAATTATCTTCATCCTGGAAGCTCATCAATGCTTTAATCCCTCCACAACAGCTGTGACCAATAACCAGTATGTTTTCAACCTGCACAATTGTATGCACACATATACGTATCATACTCATGTTCCCACAAAAGGGACAGAGAGTTTCTGGTAAATACTAGTCATACATATTTAAGACAAGAAAATTTGATCCTGGAGATAGCATGCCGGATTAAATGATAAATGTAATTCACAAGATTGACTTGATGTTTAGGAACCAGTATCTTCTTTCCACCTGAGACTATATCTGGACTTATTAACTTTTAACCTCTTTTTGACAGTGAGGCTTTTTAATTCACAGTAGATATATCTTTTGTGTTCTGCATAATTGGATGAAAGAAAGAACAGGCCCATTTGCAGGAAAATAGAGGAGAGCACCATATATACGAGGACTCAATCACACAAATATCTACATTAAGCACATTGGCATGTTTTCAGCAGATTATATACTTACTTCGAGAGAATTAACAGCAAATTCAAGGGCCGCATTTGTTTCTGTAGGTCCATTCTGCATAAGAGAATACATAACACACTGAATTTCTCTGCAAATTAACATTCCCCTTCAACATTTAAGTGCTATAAGCCCAAGAATATATAAGAAACAGACCTCGCTTGGGGGCACCAAGTTTGCCACGTTTCGAACCACAAAAGCTTCTCCTGGTTGGAATCCAAGGATGCTCGAGGGACATACTCGTGAGTCTGCACAAGCAATCACCATAAACTGTGCTTCAAATGTCAGATTTCCATTTGGGCATTCGAGATTTCAAAGAATCAACAAAATAAACATCAATGTAAAGTTACCTTAGGTGCTTGGGCCTCAGCAAGACTTTGGTAGTGTTCCAAGTGGCTCCTAAAAAAAATTGTATGAATGTAATAATTAATGAAGCTTTTCATTCCTAATACTATTATGCAGACAAACATGAGAAACTCTTACAAGTATTTATCCTTTTTGAAACCAAGAAATCTGTGTCTCAACTCCTTGAAATAATCAGACTCCTCATCGCCTACCCTTGAGGCTTTAGGCTTGTTGTCTATAGTCTCCTGAGCTAGTCCAGGGGACTCCATCATAGCCTTTAATCTTACTGTTGGACTTCTTCTAAATCCATTATAGGCATTCATACAGCACATAAGAGATTATATTAGTACAATGGCAACTTATCATGCCCACATAATTAAAATCCGATAAAAACATGCTTATCTCTGTGGATGAACCTCGTGTGTTGCACGGAAGTCATTAATCATAAATATTAAGTAGGTCCTATAAACCACCATGAAACAAATATGATTAGAGCCTTGAGTGGCAAGAGTTTTCAAATGATCTATTCATTATTATCTCTTTATTGCCCGATGCACTCTTGGAGGATAATTAAATTTTACTAACTTCAGAAATGCAGTTGGAGCAGGTTCATTGCAATTAGGCACATACTTTAACCTCTATTATCAGTTTCACAAACCAATTTTCTGAACCATATAACAGGAAAAATGATACAACTCGAATTCTAATGCCACATGATCACGCCTAAGAAACCAGATCGTCCACTTCATGATGGTCAGGCGTCAAATAAAATTTCACAAGACATGATGCTACAGCTGATAGGCCTGGTATAATTGTCGCAGTAAGATTGCTATCAATGGAGAAGATAAGCTTACTCACAGGCATTTCATCAAACATCAATAACTCAGTGAGCAATCACAAGAAATCAACCACCTCCGGTCAACAACAACAACTAATTCGACAAAATGAACAGCAAGACACAAGATTGAGAGATCACAGACAAGCAGAGAAGCAAAAGCAATCAAGAATTAAGTAAACAGAACAAGATTGAAACTCTGATCCACTTACTTGAAAGAATTCGAAATTCTCAAGCGGGCCTGCTCACTTTCCGGAGATCTCAACTGGGAACATCAAATACAAGAAATTAGATCATCTAACTATGGACATGCCCAATTGCAATCTGGAAATAGATGAAACAGGGCAGCAAGAACAATACAGTGGAGTGTTTAGCTGAAGTGTCGGTAAGATCCAGAGAAGATGAATAAGACAGAGAAAACGCTTGAGCCATTGCCGATCCTCAGTTTGAATGGTGGATTGCTAATCTCAGGAAAAATGAAGAACAAGAAATGGAAAGTGAAGGGAGCATTGTGCATATATACTTTTTATATTTGTTGTGGGGTGGACAGAGAAGACACCTGCTCTCCAAGAAAGGCGGAGAAAACAATGCACAGGTAAAGAAAATCGAATGGTTTATAAGGGTTGATCTGATCGCGATCAAACCAAGAAAGATTAGTTAATTTGCTTAAAACAATGAAACTTTAATTAACTTAATTCGCAGAAAACAATATCCCGACTAGGCAATAGATCCTCGATTAAATTAAGGTTAAGGGCGGAAATGGAGATTTAGGGATTTAATTGGGGCTAAGACCGGAAATGGGGATTTTTAGGGGCTTAATTAGGGTTAAGAGCGGAAATGAGTGATTTCTCAATTCTAACTACTCTAGATTCTAGAAGCGGAAGCCGACAACGATTTTCTTTTTTGCTTTTAGAATAGCCTTAATTGTAACATAAATTATTAGTATTTTTTTATAAATTATAATTTAATTAAAAAATTTACATTTTATCAAAATAAAGTATTTTTTTTATTTTTTTTACAACTTCAAATTTTGGGCTGCTTGTCCCTAACCCGAAAGATGATATGGACAAATAAAGTCACATCTTTATTATTCCAATAAGCATTTACATTATTAAATATATAATAAATATAATTAATTAATATTTTAAATTTAAAAATAAATTAAAAAATATAAATATATATACTTAAAAAAGATTTGGTCATATTTATTAAATTTTAAGAAATTTATAATGTATTTTAAAAATATACATATATGTTATTATATTTAAATAAATAAGTAGATTATATGTGGGTGGATTATATCTTGGTCCATTTTACATTAAACTGAAAATTGATATACCCTATTAAAAATTAATTTTAATAAACAATTAAATATTTTATTATTTTTTATATCGATATAGGGTTGTGGAGTGGTGGTCTGGTCTAAAATGAAATATCTTATAAATTGACAGATATTTTTTTAAAATGTCTTATAAAATATTTTAAAGTACTTATAAATTCAGCCAAATAATCCTGAAATATGCATTCAGTTCATTCATTTATCCAATACTATCAACCCTACAATTCAACGTTTAGCCCTTCCCAATGGGAAGTTTTTTTGGCTGCTGCGGTAAATAAAAAATCTCACTATTCGATTTTTCATCAATGGGAGCATATAAGATATTATACCAGTTAGAAGGTTTTGAGAGAGAGAGAGACTGAGAGAGAGAAAATCTTTACATGAACTTTTTTTATCATTTGAAAGTGTGGGTTTTTTTCTCCAAATAAAAAGTATTCTACTCAAGTAGAAACGAAAATTTCTGCCTTTTTTTCTTTCTTTTTTTGAAAGGAAAATTCTTCTTTTTTTTCAACTCTGTAAGGAAATTGGCTTTTTTGTTTAAATTATTATGCTGTGTGTTGATTTTTTTTTATTGGCATTGCTTTTTCTTTTCTTTTTTTCCTTTTTAACTACAAAATTTAGACACTGGTCATTTTTTCTTTTGTTTTTAATTATTGAGCATGTTACTTTTTATTTTTCCTACATTATCTCATTTTAATATTCTAGCTATATGTAGTAAAATATTAAAATTATCAAAATATTTGAATGAGCATGTTTGGACCAAATCCGGAAATAATTAGCTTTTAACTTGTTGTAAAATTTGCATTGTTGCTTTTGAATTTTTTGATGTTCATTGATTTGTGGGTAATTTTCAATTTATATTTTATCGTTTATGTAGTAAAATAATTATTAATATATTTTTAGCTTTTTTAAAAAAAATTATAATATTTAATTATTTATTATTTATCTGAAAATTAAATAATCAATATAGTTAATAAATTAAAATATAAAGAGAATAAATATGACATTGAGGTGGTTCCCCAAATTAAAAACCTTTTTTTTAAAATTTATTGTTGGAATGAATTTTGTTTTGAAGGTATGTACTACATCCGTCCACAAAAAATATGTTTACATTTTTGTACGTGATTTAATGCAATATGTCGGAAGATATTACAGGATATTGTGAGGTTTGTTTTGAGTAAAGAGATTATTTATGAAAAGTATATCATATGTACTTTCCATAAATATTTTCTTTATTCAAAACGGACCTCACAATATCCTGTAATACATTCCGACATATTGCATTAAACCACGTGAAAAAATGTGAGTATATTTTTCATGGACTGAGTGAGTATATTTTTGCTTTTGAGGGGACACTAATATAAAAAAAAAAAACTATTTTTTAAATTTTATTGTTGGAGAGGACCTTATCATATTTAACTTTATTGTATTTTCATTTTTAAAGCATACCTGGTACACACCCGGCCATTCCCCTCCCCCAAGCTTGCATCGACGGCCACAACATGGGTATATCAAGAAATAATTAGTCCATACTCAAACGATGTATTTTGATTTTCAGGGTGTATTTGTTAAATGTTAGTAAAATAGTAATAAGGTGGGTTAATTCACCCGATCACCGGAATTCTCACTTAAGTGAGTAATCCAGGTTACAAGGTTGGCTTTTCATGTACGATTGACATTGGCTAAGCCCAATTAATTATGACTCATGAGATAATCAAGTTTTGTCTCATAATACCTTTTTTTAAAAATATATACTCTCTCCATTTCACTATGGGTACGTTTGTTTTGGGATTAAGGGGGTCGTGGGAAGTCATGACTTTGAAATCCTGAGATGTGAAAATTTTGATGAATAGTAAAAGTGTATGTTTGTTTTGGGATTTTAGTAGGGTAGGATGCTATTTTATGTCAAATCAAAGTGTGATAATGATTGATTTTATAGGTATAATAGATATTTTATGAGTGTTGTGTTGGAAAGAGTAATAATAGGTTTAATAGGTATTTTTATGTGTGGATTGAGTTTGGGATGTGAAATCTGGATGTTACATCCCAAACTCGTGTAGAGACGTGATCGCAAAGTCCTACGTCCATCCGTGGTAGTCCCAAAACAAACATACCCTATAAGTTTCTCACTTTTTTTTATGTCCCACAATAAATTTTTCATTCCATAAAAAGTAACAATATTATTTCATATATTAATAAATAAATACCACTTTTTCACTACTTCCCGTAGCTTTTTCATAATTTCTCATTATTTTTTTATAACTTTTTATTATTTTATACAAAAGTCATTATGTGACGCACCATATAATAATAAATGATACACTTAAAAAAAAAAAAAAAACAAGAAACTTGAAAAGGGAATGAGGGAGTATATTTTTTGTATTTCAAACTTACCTAATACAGTAATATCCTGCCATTTTAAATCTTTGGCATTATAATAATATTTTATCGGTATTCGTAAAGTAAGAAATTAGATGTAGTCAATGATGTAATCGAGGCAATACTGAATTAATTTCTATTGTATTTTTCTCTTAGCTAGGTTTAGTGCCTAATTAATTTAATTATTATTATTATAGTTTGAGTAGTTACAGTATAATTTTGAAAAGAAAATTTTCAACTTTTCTATTTGATTTACATTTTCTTCTCCATGCTTGCATGTTTAATTATTTAATTATATTTGGTTTGACCATCGATCTGAATTGATTTGTTAATTATTTTTAGTTATATTTCATTTTATAAATGTAAGAATCATATGAATATTGTGCATGATACACTTATCTAAGTAATTGAGGTTGTTTACGATAAAAAGAATGAGCTAATTACACTGAAAGTCTGAAAAATATATTTTGATTATTCTAAAAAATTTATATTATTATATCTGTCCCCATATTTATTCTCTTTTGTGTGTACACATATTTTAAGGAAAACGAGACAAAGTAGATGAAGTGAAGATACTCTAAAATAATCGTGGGTTCACTAGAGAATAAAATGATTATATATTTTCTAAAAGAGAAAGTATTATGATTTTCAGTATAATCAACCAATCGACAAATATTTTTCAGTATGATGTGCTTATATATTTTTTTAATATAAATAGTCATAATTATTGAGTGGATAAAATACAGGGAAATTTTATTTTTTTTAGGACGGTATCTTATAACTATTTGCAAAAAAATGACATTATCTTTGCGGGCTTGCAATTTTAGGCCACTTTATTTTAAGTTTTACAAATTTAGGCTAATTAATGCTAATTTAGAATCAAGTCTCACATGAGTAGCATGTCATATCTTAAATGGGCCTAATACTTCATCATGGTTGCTTAGTGGCATCCACGTCAATAAAATTTCTCCACGTCACTAAAAAATTTCAATTATTTCTCTCGAATGTCAAATCGGTAATTTCAATTTTCATATAGCATAAAACATAATCTCAAATCTCTCATAAAAATCACCTTCATCCAAATCGCAACCTCTTAAACTCGTGTCTAAGAGTGATGATACTGAAGATTGGTGGGATACTGAAATTGCAGCCTCTTAAACTCATTCTAAGAGTGATAAACTCTAATCCCAAATCTTCCCTCAAAATCACCTCCATCCAAATCGCAGCCTCTTAAAATCGTCTCCTATATATAGTAAGTACCGAATCTCAATATAATTTGGTGGGATTCTAGAGATTGTTGTGTGCATATTACTAATGTATGACAAATTTATTTTTATAGAGATATTTTAGAATAAATTATTAAAATAGGAGAAAAAAAATTGTTTATCAAACTCATATATATACCTATAAGAATGGTAGATTGAGAGGCTTTGTATTTTCTTTAATTTTTTACAACTAAAATCGTATATGTATATATAATGAAGTTTTTTAATATTAGTTAATTTGAAATTGGTTTATTGAGTTTGTTTTTGAAAAATTCTAATGCATATTTCCTCATATTTCTAATAAAATATATGTTTTTTTTCAAAATAATAGCAGTCATTTTTATTCTCCAAATTTTTATGACGTGAAGGAATTTTATTAACGTGGATGCTAATAAGCAGCCATGGTGGAGTGTTAGACCCATTTAAGGTATCACATATTACTCATGTGAGATTTGACCCGAAATTAACATTAATTGATCTAAATTTGCAAAAAGTAAATGAAAATGGCCTAAATTTGCAAAATTTAAAAGAAAGTGGCATAAAATTGCAAGCCCACAAAGATAACATCTCTCTTTTTGCAAACAGTTATAATATAGTGGCCTAAGAAATTATTTTCCCCGACAAAGTACATAAGACTTTTTTATTTTATAATATATAATTATTATATTTATGTGTCAAAACAACAAATTGGACAGACCACCTTAAATAGGAATAACAAAGTCTAACTTATATGAAAGAGGTGCCTTGTATTCTTTACTCTTGTCTGTCCTATTTTGATTCATTGTTGCGTTATTTGAACTGAATGTTTCCTTCCTGTCGAGCTAAATTTAGAATTTTTTTTTTTCAAATTAATGAACACAAAGTATTTGAAACAAAATAAATATTGTAAAAGTATTTCATTTTTATTTTAAAATGAAGAATTTATTGTGGAATGTTTTAAAAATAAATATATGAAGTTTAAATTGGGTAGATGCTAGGAAGTCATTAGTTATTAATATGTTCATTTATTGAAATTGGGTAAACGTGTTTTTGGTTTGAGTTTAGCACGGATGAATTTAGGACTTTGAGCCTTTTATTTTATACAAATTTGAAATTTCGAATTTAGTTTTTAAATTTTATATTCAATCAACACCTTCAAATACTATAAAATTTATTCTATAAATATTTATAAATGCTTATAAATATCTATAAAATCTAAAGTTGAATCCTCTTCTATTTAAATACAAAACAAACATATATACTTACTATTCATATTTTTTAGAAAAAAAATACTTTTTTAAATGAAATAATAGTATATAAATAAAAATGTGTAAAGTTTTTGTGAATTTATACGTAAATTAATATATTCTCTCGTAATAATGTGGAAATTGGGTGGAACGTTTAAATGTAAAATGTGTAAATATTTATGAACAGAAGAAGTAATTTTTTTCTAAGAGAAAAAGGGGGAAAAATAGTAAAAGAGTGGCGTTGAAATGGGCTCCATCGAAGTGAGCTCATTCTTCCTTTGGACTACTGTCCTTTTCTCTCAGTTCTGAAACCACATTTATGACAAAATAAATGGGCCTATATATGCACGTGGCCCAGGGTCTCTAAAATTTTTATTTTTGAATTGGGTCTTTTTATAATACTCCCTTCGTCCCATAGGAATTTTCATCATATGGGACGGTATAAAAAAATATATTTTATATATAAAATAGTGGCATATGAATAAATTATGTGTATATGTTTGTGAGTGTACACGTCAATCAATATTACTTTTTTTAGTCGTGTGCAAATTTGTGTGAGACTTCCAAATAAAAAAAGTGTGCAAATTCTTATAGAACGGGGGAGTAGATAATAAAAATCAAATACTACCTCCATTGGTACTTTGGGGCACAATTTTTAAAAAAATTAATGAGTAGAAATATAAAATGTGTATTATGTAAATTGTGGAGTAGAGATTTTGAGGGTAGAAATTTAAAGAAATATTTATATTTGTGGAGTACGTAAATTTTTATGGGACAAATAAAATAGAAAAATATGCAAATCTTTATGAGACGAATGTAATACTCGATCTTCTAAGGAGATGTTTGGTTAGACACTTTTATAGTTGAGTAATGATAATCAAAGTCATAGTGTGTGTTTGAAATGACTCTACTATGACTTTGATTCCCAAAAATTAAGTAATGAACCATAATTCAGCTATATGATAACTATGACTTTCATTCCATACTTTTTTCATTCCTATATCTTTCTCATTCTTTACAATTATACCAGATGCTCCCAAAAGTATACAATTCAAAAAATTAAAGTGTGTTCCGGTGGGTTGAAAGTGAAGGGTAGAATAGAATTTTACTTTTGTAGTAGTGAAAGGATTTTCATTCCTCCCAATTTAAAAGAAACAAAGATTCTTCACTTTTGAGGAAGTAAAATGTTTTTATTCTCATTCTCCCATGTCAAACAACAGATTTCATTCTATTTCTAAGTATTTTTCTTTCGTACTCTATAACCGAGAACCTTAGTTATGGAGTCTTGTACACCAATTACACCGTGCAACTCAAGTTTATTTTTAAAAAATTGCTCAATTTATTACAGAAAAGTTACACCATTAAAAATACATTTTTCAGTAATAACATGTGTAACTTTTCAGTAGTATTTTGTGTAACTTTTTAAAAATTAACTTGAGTTGCACGGTGTAACTGTTGCATATAAGACTAAGCCCATTATATATATATATTTCATTCGTCCAATTTTACTAATTTTTTTTATTTTTTAATATTACTTTGTGATAATAAGTTGAAGGATATTGTGAAATATTATAATAAATTTAATTTACACATTATTTATAAACGACCAGCACTTAATTTATAAATTATCAGTATCTTCTAAATAATTAAGAAAAAGGATTGGATAAAAACAAAATAAAATTTGAGTGACAGAGTAATATATATATATATATATATATATATGAGAGACGCATTATTAATTAGATTGAGGGTCATATGTAGTGATTTGAAACTTGTTAGAAAATTAACATGTATTAGGTTGTATTTTCAATCTTATTTAAAAATGTAGAATCAATTTTTTAAGTTTGTAAGACCTCATATGTAGAGGCAATTTGTAAACTTTAAAGAAAAAATTAAAAATGCTTAAAAAAAACTCTTAAAATATGTTTTCAACCACTATTTTAAGTATTTATTACTTCTTTTAGTTAAACAATAATTTTTTAACTTTTACTTAAATAACTTCTACATATTCCCCAAAAAAATAATAACTCAATTCCCTTTTTAAAAGCACTTCTTTTGGAACCACATTTTTTTAATTGTTTTTTAAAATCACTTAATTTTAAAATATTCTTTATTTTTTATTTTGCAATAAAAATTACTTAACATAAATTTTTTTAAATTCTACTAGAGATTGCAAATATGTAATTATTCAAATTAAACGTGATTCTATATTTTTAATAGAGTATGAAAACATGCTCTTAGTGTCTGTTTTGAAATTCTACACAATTGTTTTTTGATTAATATTTTTTTATCGATAAATATTAATTGTTAATAGCTAGAAGTTATTTCATCAAGTTCTCAAATACTCCAAAAATCATCTCTAAGTCACGTTATATACGTTATATCTGGATCACTCACTTTCAAAACATACACTTAATATTATTGTGGCTAGTAGGTGTCTAATTCCATTTTTTTAATAATTTTTTTTATTTAAAGCCTATAATACCCAAACTGTTTATAAATATAAAAAATTAACAACCAGTCACTATACGCAGACTAACCAATCATTAAAAAAATTACAACGACGACCAATATTTTGATAAAAAACCAAAATAAAAAATTTAACTTTAAATCCTCCACCGCATTTTCAATTGAAAAATCAATTCCACTAGAGCTTATTTGAAAATTCACACTCAAGAATTAGTGTTGTTGTAGGCTATAGGTGTCTCGCGCGGTCCATTTAAATTACAAACATGACACGTGTGTTGTGTCAAGTTGTCCAATGAATACTATATTAAAGTGCGTGTGGACACCTTGTATATTATATATAAAAACGCTCCAAATCATCATGATGTGTAATAAAAAAAAGGCTTTTATATCTCATCAATAAGTTAGTTGAGGTCAACAAAAAATACAATAATCATTGAATGACTGAGAATATTGAAAATTATCCACTCTCTTTTTTTTTCAACAAACCATTTCCCCAATTTTTTTATTTAGAAACAACTTATACTCACAATAAAAATTTAAACCCTTTAACATTCTCAATTTTCTCGTACCTTATCTATCATTTTAATATAATATTACACCCTCCATTCCTCAATAAGTTGCTCGTTGCTTTTGGGCACACAAATTTAGGTAAAAGTGAAAAAAATATAAGTGATGTGATGGAAAAAGTAAAAAAGTATAAGTGATACTCCCTCCGTCCCAACATTTTCTTCATAGGTGGAGTTTCACCCATATTAAGAAAAAGTGAAGTATGTGAGTGTGAAGTTAAATAATAAAATATAAAAAGTGTACTTTATTGACTTTTGTGAGTGTGGGTTGTTTCCTTTTTTGGGATGTGAAGAAAGAGTTGGTACATCCATATAAGGAAAGTGTGAAATTTATCTTGGGACAGAAGGAGTATGATGGAAAAGGTGAAAAAGTATAAGTGATGTGATGGAGAAAAGTGAAAAAGTAATGAAAATAGTGTAAAAAATATTGAAAATAATAATAAAGATGTGAATAGTAGTTTCCAAAAAAGGTAAAAAAATAATGAGCAACATATAGTGGGACAGAGAAAGTATTTTCTATTAAATCTCGTGTCAATTTTGAAATGGGAAAAAAAATTATAAATGGAGGGAATAGTAAATTTTTATCCATTTTCATAAAACTATTCCCCATTAAGTATCCCTCTGTCCAAAAAATTACTTCTATTTTATTAGTGATACGATATTTAATAAAAATTAAATCTTACTATCTCAGGATTATTTTTATAGTTATCCTATTCACGCGAACCATAAAAAGGTGAGTATGTGAGATGTAAGTTTAAATAATAAAATAAGAAAAAATCTACTAACTCCGTCCGGGTCTTTCTTCAAAAAAACCAGGGTACACATATTAAGGAAAAGTTGGAGTATGTGAGTGTGAAGTTAAATAATAAAATATAAAAAATATACTTTATTGACTTTTGTGAGTGTAAATTATTTCCTTTTTAAAGTGTGAAGAAAGAGTTGGGACATCCCGAAATGGAAAAACAGGAAGAAAGAGTTGGGACGGAGGGAGTATTTTTTATTGACTTTTTTGAGTGTAAAGAGTTTCATTTTTAGGTATATGAAAGTAGAATGAGAACGTCCAAACAAGGACAAATGTGAATTAGTCCTGGGACAGAGGGAGTATTATGTTAAAAAATATGTAAATTAAGAGAAAAATAGAAGTATTATGATGCCAAAATTTTATTTGTTAGTGTAGTTTATTTTTATAAAATAGAGAAATAAATTTTATGAACAAATAAAAAAAGAAAAGTGAAAATAAAATTTGAAAAGTTGAAAGGGGGTGTGGGGGGGGGATTGGAACTAATTCAATCCACCATGAAATGAAACGGCCCATAAGAAGGAAACTCTTTAAGCAAGAACATTGTGGTTAATTTCCTAAAAAATCGATAAGAAAACACTTTTTTAAAAATAGAAATGAGTTAAAGCACTTTGACTTTGAGTTATCAAATTGAGTAAAGAAAACATGAAGTAGTACAAAGTGTATAAGGTGACATGGGGTTGGAGGATTATGACTCATGAGAGATTTGAGAATGGTGACATGGGGTGGAGGATTATGACTCATGAGAGATTTGAGAATTTAATTTTGATTCAAATTCTTCAATAGTAATGAAAATAAAATTTGAATTTTTTTATCTTACATAAATTGAGTGAGTGTTTATGTTTATAGTGGTTACATTATTAGAGTTGTGTTTTAATTTAAAAAAAATTACTCCCTCCGTCCCGCTATAAGTTGCTCGTTGCTTTTAGGCACACGAATTAAGGTAAATGTGAAAAAATATAAGTGATGTGATAGAAAAAGTGAAAAAGTATAAGTGATGTGATGGAGAAAAGTGAAAAAGTAATGAAAATAGTGTAAAAAGTAGTGAAAATAATAATAAAAAAGTGAATAGTAGTTTCCAAAAAAGGTAAAAAAACAATGAGTAACATATACTGGGACGGACGAAAATGACAACATGAACAACTTATAGTGGGACAGAGAGAGTATAAAAAAGAAAGTTGTTGGTTGTGGTATTGGAGATTGATTGAGAGGGATGATTATAAGATTTGGAATATGTAATTAAATGAGGGTGGTGATTACCTTATTTAGGAGGAAAATCAATATTATGTACAATGTTTGTTCTCATTACGTACTATAATTACTATATACTTATATTTTTTCATTCGCATTGCCATTAAAGACTTTTCATACCAAACGTCCCTTAGTTGTATATATTTAATTATTTATATATATGCATATATTATTTAGTTATTTATTTTGCTTTAAAGTCGTCCAGGATTAAAAATATTTATTATTTTTATTTTCGCCCTCTTGAAACATATTTTATGATCAAGAAAACTCTAGAGTCTTTCTGTTGTCGTCGATGAGAACTTGTACATATCATTGTTGTTTATTTTAGGGAAATCACGTTCACAAAATCGATAAAAATTACAAATTGGTTCTATGCAAAAAAAAAAAAATATTTTTGTGTAAAAAAAAATTACACTTCTATGCAAATATTATAAACTAATTTGTAAATATAATTATTTTTTTGAATCAATATGTAAATCACCTCTTATTTTAATTTTTTTTAATAGAAAATTAAGCATCATTTTTTAAAATTATCGTTACCTGAGATGCATAATAATAAAAATTAAAATGAATGAGTGAGTTTTGTGTGAGACCATCTTATAACATGAGACTAATATAAAATATCACTTATTAATTAAAAA